>VDFB02386126.1:237424-294306 GCA_007258455.2 Sequoia sempervirens | reverse complement strand
GCAACTTTTGTCTTCATGTGGAACTTCCTTTTTGTCTCTCTATGGAGGTTTTGTCTTTTTGTCTTAGTCTAGGACAAGATAGTCAAATGAATATGTGACATTTGTCCTTTGGCCTAAAGCTTGTTTGCTCCCTTATTTCTATAAAAGGGAATTCATGGCCATTTGTAAAGGATCTTGGAGAAATTTTGTACAAAAAGGATTTTTGCAATAGAGTCAGTGCTTTCCATTCTAGGCTTTTTGAGAATTGAATGTGATGTATGTGAAAATTTAATATGGCAAAGCTAGTTTCAAATCTGAATATACTAGCAAGTTTGAAGCTAAATTGTCTTTTGAATTGTAATCCTCATTTCATTTATGAATAATATATGATCAAGGATCATTTTTTTCATCTCTACAAGGTTTTATTGTGGTTGAATGTCTCTTATATAGCTTTCTCTTAAGTAGTAAATTAATTATGCTTTATAAGAAATGTTGAATGCTTTGAGTGTTTACAAGGATTTGTAAGTAGAGTTGGTTATGAACTTTGCAGGGTAGCAGTGTAATGGATTGTTGCAAGCTGATTGAAGCTAATTCAAGCATTGTTGTGCAAGTTTTTAGTTACATCTAGCTTGAATTTGTTTCCTAGGTTTTAAGGCACCAGTTTGTTGAATGTGTCTGGAAGCAACTCCATGGTCAAATAAAATTTCAAAATCAATCTCCCTTTATGCAATTATTTATTGTAGAACTTTATTTACATGTTCTCAAAACACTAAATATCTAGAAATCTCAAGTATCTAGCCTATAATATGTGTTTATTTGTAATTCAAGACTGATTAAGTAAGAACATATCTACATAAATCAATATTTGAAGATAATGGCAAGGAATCTTAAGAAATATTGTAAAGGATCACCCTCCTAGGTTCCGTCAAGCCTAAATTGCAAAGGAATAAATATTCTTATCTTTTCTTATTCATTGGACAACCCCTCAAGGAAATTAATCATTTTAATTGGTCATCCTTTAGGTTGTCTTGAGATTTAGTTGGGAAAATTGAACACCAATAGAGTCCATAGTCACTAAACTATGTGGCTAACAAACTCCTGACAACAAGTAATTATTTCACTTTCCCTTAAGGATGCTTGTATTTCTTACAAAAATGCAACCATACTTTGACTATGAGTGCATGAATTTGACATATTCTTGGCATTGCAAGTAAGGTAATTCCATTATGAAGCATGTACCATCATTCTTCTAAGCACAAGAAAAATCCAAATCCTATCCATCAACAATAGAGATCTAAGTGAGGGTTATAAAAAAATGTCACTAGAGGACTGTGCCACATAACCCTATTAGTCTAGAACTAAATTGTGTAACATGATATAGTCTACAATGAAATATCTTTTGTATGGAAGTTTTATCTTAGTTTCTTGATAAAAATCCACATCCAATTTTAGGTTTCAAGTCTTATGTTGCAACATTCTAACTAGTCAACAATAAGATCATGCTTCTATTAAAGAAAAAGTAATGAGATCTATTTTTTCTCTAATTACTCTAATTAATATAAATGTTTTCTAAATATAATTTAAAATTAATTAACATTGGTCATTTAATTTTATCTATACATTAATGCAATAGAATAAGAAAAATAAAAACTTCCAAAAAAATAAAAGGTAATAATCACAATTTTTTTTAAAGAATATATTCCTCTACAGAACTAGTGAAAATATGATTGTCTATATGTATGTGTGTTAGTGCATGTGTATGGCTATTTTGTATCTATGTGTGTGAATGTGTTGTTGGAAAATAGTGCATAACATAGATTAATATTTAATATAAATAATGTAAGTGACTATGCAATAATCACCTTAGTTGTTAGGTGGTTTTGGGTAGTTAGTAGGTTGAATGGCTTTATAAAGCCAATATTATGCAATAGATTTTTAGTGTAATGTGAATGACTAAATTTTAATTTGATAGCTATATCATTTTTTTCTCTCATTTCAATATGGTATCACAGCAGGTTACTTCTTGGACCTCTCTCCGATCTCCTTCCATTTGTTTGTCTTCATCCAAAGCAGTTCATTCAAAGGTCAAACAATGGAGACCACGTGTAACAGCTATTGATGTCCGTCCACCATTCTCGCATTTTGTCAACAGAGGAGCAGACGTGCAAATCTGTGACATTCATCACTCGTTTGCATTTTTTCTCCCTTTCCATCTTGGTCACTCCTTCTGTTGTTTTTCCTCCATTGTGTTTATATTCATTTTCAAAATCTGGAAAATAAAAAAAAATTATCCCCCAATCTATTACAGAAGTGTGTTTATATCAGAAACCAATAGGGTTTTGAAAATTTAGAAGTGCCTTGTAATGAATGCGGATTGAGGATTCCAGAACTTTCAAAATCTGGGAAAAAAAAATAAAAAAAAAATTATCTCCCAATCTATTACAGAAGTGTGTTTATATCAGAAACCAATAGGGTTTTGAAAATTTAGAAGTGCCTTGTAATGAATGCGGACTGAGGATTCCAGAACTGTTCGTTTCTCCAATATGTTACATATCGGTTGAGCTCCATTGACGACTTGGTCATCAGACGGGTATTCTGTATTCTATGTTGTTAGCAGTTTCTGTGGACCTCGTCTTTTCTCTGTTGATTTCACCGTGGCCATTATTCTTATTGGAAGTATCGAGATATTTTGTGCTGGTCTTTTTTCTATTCTTCAGTGAATATAACAAAAGGCGTGAGGGACCTGAGATTCGACCCGGTTTCTTGAAGGATATAGAATCAATCAAACTGACGAAGGGCCAGGAAATCACAATAACGACAGATTATACCATTAAGGGTGATACTAGCACGACTTCAATGACTTACCAAAACTTGCGGTAGATTTGAGGCCCGGTAATACAATTTTATGTGCTAATGGCACAATCACACTTACTGTGTTGACAACGGATAAGGCATCTGGCACTGTGAAATGTCGCTGTGAGAATGCTGCTGTCCTTTGTGAACAAAAGAATGTTAATTTTCCTAGAGTTGTTGTGGATCTTCCAATGCTTACAGAAAAATATATTGAGGACATTGTGCAATGGGGGGTACCTAATAAAATTGACATGATTTCTCTTTCCTTTGTTCTAAGGGTTTAGATCTTGTAAATATTAGGAAGGTATTGGGAAAACATGCGAAAAATATGTGTACTAATTTTTAGTTTTTCTCTATGTTAGCACTAAAGGGGGTGTTGGAAAATAGTACATAACATAGATTAATATTTAATATAAATAATGTAAGTGATTATGCAATAATCACCTTAGTTAAGTTGTTAGATGGTTTTGGGTTGAATGGCTTTATAAAGTCAATATTATGTAATAGATTTTTAGTGTAATGTGAATGATTGAATTTTAATTCGAGAGCAATCTTGCTTTTTTCTCTCATTTCAATATGTGTTTTCTATTGGCATACAATAATAGGTAGCTTAATTGTGAGTCTATAATCACTCAATTGAGTGGTTGCTAAACTCCCTATAGCACGTACTTGTTTTTCTTTCCTTTAAGGCTATATGTTTTTCTTACAACAATGTAGCCCTCTAGTGATTTCAAATACATGGAGTTGACTAATTCTTGACATTGAAAGGCAAGTCCATAACTAAGAAATTCCCATCATGCTTCTAAGGATAACCAAATTCCAAATGTTAGATCAAAGATAGAGAGAAGTGAGAGTTTAAAATTTGTGTCATTAGAGGATTAGGCTACATGACTCTTAGTCCAGAACTAAATTGCACATTGTGATCTATTCTACAATGACATAATTTTTTTTATGGAAGTTTTATCTCAATTTATTCATCACAAATCCATGTCCAATTTATATTTCAAATTTTATATTGCAATATTCTTAATCAACAATTAGATCATACTTTTATTAAAGAAAATAATATCTTCTTTTTCTAATTACTATAAACATTATTTTGAAATTAAATTAACACTAAACATTTAATTTCATTCTTTATTATTTTCCATACAATGAATAGAAGATAATATACAATTTATTTTAAGGGAGCGTATTCCTCTTAAAAACCACAGAAATTGAGCACACCAAACTATAATTACGTAGAGAGGCGTTCCATGGCAGTAGTATTTTTTCCGTGCACATCAAAACGTATTAAAAGTGTAACGCAGTCCACTTGCATGCTGACTTGTCACCGTCATGTGTATAATTGCTCCCTAACGTGTTGTGTGCTTTTGTGCTTTAGGTTTTCTGTCAACAGATACAAGAAAGAAAATATCGGCACAAATATTTCGCAACAGAAACAGTTGGGTATGAATTTTAGTGAAAAATCAATGGGTATGTTTTCTTTTCTTTTCCTCGCAGATTGGAAAAACCCTCATTGATAGTGTTGTTTTCTCTGAGCTGAAGGGTTTGAGGAAATTTAATGACTCTGTTTTCTAAAGCTGACACTGTGTCTGATTCGCTTGCTACCCATATTCCTCTGCAGTGATCTGAAAACTGATTAGTTCTACTTATTTTGTTTTGTTTTTTTTGATAGATATATATCTTTTTTGTTCTAGGAGGAACCATTGTTCCTTCACTTGCATGGCCTTTGGTGGCTGCAGCCAACCACAATCAACCCTATGTTGCCCTCTGTAGTAGATTTATTTAAGAGGCCTAAGACCAGCGTGGGTGAGGCGTTTGTAGGTAGAAGTTTATCATAAGGTCATAGTGTCTATTATATCAGATGTGTATATGCATTGATGGAAAACAGAGGCTGACCTTGGTGCTGGCCTCATGCAAGACTTGAACAAAGTTATTTGCAATAATATCCATACTTGGGTTTATATTTAGAGCAAAATATTGCAGCCGATTTCTTATTTGGGTATTCAGTGATATAGGTATTTAAATGACATTCTTTGGAGTTTGAATGCAACAACTGCTACTCTATATCGAATCAGTGATTTTTTTTGTCTCAATGGATAAAATTTTCAAGGATAAAACTTATGATTTTTTCTCTGTATTGAACTATATTGTTAGTTTTGATTTTGTGTTGTTTTATTCACAATATTGGTCTATATAAAGAGAAATGTTAAATTTAATGCCCACATTTGATCCATCCTATAGATTAGGACTTCTGTTAGCATTTAAAGAGTTTGAATTGAGCCAGAATTTGGTTATATCTGAAATGTTTGCCAAATGCTTAGATGGTATCAAATTATTTATTTGAAAATTGTTTGCTCTATTGATGTGATGAGTGCTTGGTGATCTGGAAGCCAGATACGAGGGTTTTTCAAGTCCCTGACATGCGCAAGGTATGACTTGGGTTAAATAGTTTCAATTTTGTGTAAACTTACTTGCCTTGATTTCCAAAAGGAAGATCGACTCTATGGTTCTATATATATATATACACTCAAATATAGTAATCAACTTAGAATATTTTCTTATATTTTCACTAACTCATTTGTTATAGGATTTAACCAAGCAAGATCGACTCTAAGGCTTATGATTAAGACAAGTTAACAAGTTGCACCTAAAAGGACGGGTCTCCAAATACAAGGGTTGCATCCTCTGGATTCGATGCATATTTACGCACCCACAAACAACAAGGAAGGATATATAGGAAAAAAGAGAATCGAATGAGGATAAAAGCACAAAGTGATCAACGCAATTGAAAGCCAGAGAAATCTGTCAACTCAGATCCCAAGTAAGGGAAACACAGGTACAGAAGAAAAGAAGAAGGAGAGTAAGGCACACAGGAGATCGTCTACATCCAGTAAGAAGAAAGGCACGGACATACAGATTCACAGAAAGAAGAATTCAAATATAGCAAATAGGGAAGGAGGCAACATAGTCAGAGATCAATATCATTAGATTAAAGGGACTAAGAAAGTCCAAGCCAAGATGTGCACGGGATAAGGGAATAATCAACAGTATTGCATTTCTCTCTGGCCATCCTAGACACGCGAACTAAGGAGATAAATACATCTAGACTCTCATTCTACAACGCCAGAAACTGAAAACCATTTATATAAAAATTCAATATCTTTGTTGACCATCAGGAATAACTACATTAGTTTAACTCAACAGACTGAGATCTTCCAATCATATTTATCAGCTTTCAGATTATTGATTTACTGGTGTATTGCACTTTGGAGTGAATTATTTACTTGAATTTAGCAAGGCTTTTGACAGTGGTATCAAAGCATCGGTCTTTCCAACCTGTTGAAGAAAAAAATAATGCAAACCTACCACAGAAAGGAAACCATGGCTGATCAGCTGGGTCAAGAACTGAAAACCTTCATGGAGCAAACCAATGAGAAGTTCGAGAAGACCAATCAACTAATTCTCCAGGCTCTTCAAAATATGAATAGCCACTACACTCAAGAAAGAACCAATCTCAAAGAACCAATCCAAGGAAAGAGATGCAATCAAACCATTCAGAAAACAAAAAATCAACCCAAAGCTCTTGACTAATACTGACCATGCCTCATTTTCTTCCAAGAAAAAATTTCATAGAATAAATAGAAGAGAAAAATTCATATAGTGCAGAAGACATTGCGCTTATGTATGCTAAGTTAGACCCTACAGTTCAGAAACTCATACCCTTCAAAGAATATTATGAAGTCAAGACCCAAGCCAACTCAAACAGAAGGAAGAATTAGACCAGCAAATACCTTATATCCCGAGTTAATAAGATGGCATTGCCTTATTTCGATGGCTCCGGGAAGACCACCGCACAATCATGGGTGCAAAAGCTTGAGGATGCCATCAAATTTTCTATCCTACACCTATCAGGGATAGCTCATGATTGGTGGCACCATGGACTTATCACACAAGGTCACCGAAATATAATCACCTATAGTGAGTTCACTCAAAAACTCATTAATAGATTCGACCAAAAGCATCCCGACTGGTATTTCAAGGAACTCACTCAACTTAGGCAACATGGAATGGTGGAGGAATATACAAATGACTTCCAAAAGATAGTTGTCATGGTTCCCGACCTTTCTCAAAGAAGGCTCACCTATCTATTCATTGAAGGACTCAAGGAATCAATTAAAAACATAGTAAAACCATTGGAGCCCCAAATTGTGGGGGAGGCAATTCAAAGGGCCACGGAAGTGGAATCCAGTTCTCCAAAGGAAAAAGCTAAGAATCCTTCACTCAGGTCACTGCCCAAACAAGACCAACAAAGGGGAGATAATAGAAGAAGAGCATGTCACTTTTGCAATGAACCTTGGGTTGTAGGCCACCAATGACATGACAAGGAAGCAAATAAACGAAGGAAAGAATTAATGGAGAGAGACTTATGTTTCAGATGCAAGGAACGTTGGGGACAAGACCACAAATGCAAGAAGGGATAAATACACAAGATAGAAGAAGCATCAAATGAAGAATCAAGATAAATTCCTACCAAAAAGGAAAAATGGGACCCGGATGAACAAGGGACATTGGCTATCATCTCTTGAGCAAGTGAGCATAGTCCCTTTCGGATCAAAGGTACACTAAAGGGACAAAACATTATTTCCTTGATGGATAGTGGGGTTTCCCACAATTTTATCAGCAAAAGTTTAGTGATAAAGCAAAGATTGGAGGCTCGAAACTTCAAAGGTTTCATCGTAGCACTTGCAAATGGAGCCACAGATCAATGCTGAAAAATCATCCCTCAACTAGAGATCACCTTGGATGGACATACCATAAGAGGGGACTTCTATGTGGTGAACCTACAAAATGATGTGATTCTAGGAATGCCTTGGATAAATTCCCTAGGGTGTTTTACCATGGATAACCCAAACTTAGAAATCTGCTTCAAGCACAAGGGGCAAGAAGTTACACTTAAAGGACTACCAAATGGGTCTCCCAAAGTGGTATCATGCAAAAGGATGGAGAGGATTGTAAGGCATGACCAAGGGGAATGGATAGCACAATGCATGGTGCTAGGTAAATCACCCTCTCATGAGATAGCTATTCACATTGACATCCAACCTATTCTAAGGAGATGCAAGAAGATTTTTGGAGATATTCCCCCTGGTCTACCTCCAAAAAGGGGGTTTGAGCACTCCATAGAATTGGAAGAAGGAGCAAAACCGGTGATAACCACCTCTATAGGTATCCTCGAAAGTTCAAAGAAGAGATTGAGAAAACTATTAAAGAGTTGTTGGAAATGGAACACATTCAACCAAGTAATAGTCCCTTTGCATCATTTGTCGTGTTAGTCAAGAGGAAAGACAACACTATACGAATGTGTATAAAATACAAGGCCTTAAACCAAAAAACTATCAAGAACTGGTATCTAATCCCAAGGATAGATGAATTATTGGATGAACTTCATGGAGAGAGATATTTTTGCAAAATTGATTTACGCTCGGGATATCATCAAATCCGAATGAATAAGGAAGATGTACCAAACACAACATTTCGATGCCATTATGGGAATTTTGAATTTCTAGTCTTTCCCTTTGGTCTCACCAACACGCCAACCACCTTCCAATCGTGCATGAACCACATTTTCCGCCAACAACTGAGGAAGTTCTTACTAATCTTCTTTGATGATATCTTGATCTATAGCAAAACATGGGAAGAGCATCTTCATCATATCGAAGAAGTTTTAAGTATTCTGGAATCAGAATCCCTTTATGCAAAAATGTCAAAATGTGAATTTGGGCTAGAAGAAATACTCTACTTGGGACACAAAATAAATCCAGAAAGGGTAAGCGTGGATGAGGAGAAGATTAAGGCCATCAAATAATGGCCCAAGCCAAGGACTTTGAATCAACTTAGAGGCTTTGTTAGATTATGTAGCTATTATAGGCATTTTGTAAAGGGATTCTCCAAGTTAGCCTCTCCCCTCACAGACTTGACAAGAAAGGGGGCCTTTATGTTGAATGAACAAGCACAAAAATCCTTTGAGCAACTAAAGGAAGCTATGAGTACCTGCCCTGTCCTTGCCATTCCCAACTTCACACTACCATTTGAGATGCAATGTGATGCCTCCGGAGAAGGAATCAGCGTAGTTCTCATGCAAAGGAAACATTCAATAGCCTTTGAAATCCGCAAACTAACTGAGACTGAGAAGCACTACTCCATCTATGGCAAAGAGATGTTGGCTATTATGCATGCCCTAGCCAAATTTAGACAATACCTAGTTTGTGGAAAATTCATCATTAAAACAGATCACAACAGTCTAAGATTCTTCATGCATCAAAAGGATCTTAATGATCGTCAACAAAAGTGGGTGAGCAAAGTTCAAGCCTATGATTTTGACATAGAATATGTTAAAGGAACTAGCAATGAAGTGGCAGATGCGTTATCTAGGCGCCTTCAAATGACTGGAAAAATGACATTATTACTGAGTATGCCAAAGATGCACAGGCCTCTGAGATCTTAGAAGGAAGGAGGCCAAATGAAGAATACAAGATATAGGATGATCTCATCTTATATAAGGGAAGGATATTTCTTGTTCCCCACTCAAAGATAAAGAACAAAATTATTAAGGAATTCCATGATAGCCCTCTGGCCGGCCACCAAGGATACTACAAAATGTATAAACAGGTTAGAGAGAAGTATTCATGGAAGGGATTAAAAAGTGATGTGCTCAAACATGTACAAGAATGCATGACTTGTCAACAAAATAAAGTGGAACAAAGTCATCCTGTAGGACTACTACAACCACTATCCATTCCCAATCAAAAATGGGAAAATATCTTGATGGATTTCATAACCGAAATTCTCAAGATACATGGAAAAGATAGTATTTATGTGATAGTGGACAGACTTACTAAGTATACCCACTTCTTTGCAATTTCATAAGAATACAAAGCATCTTAGGTAGCAAAATTATTCTTTAAGGAGGTTTTTCATCTTCATCGGATACCCAAAACAATCTTTAGTGATTGGGATAGTAAATTTCTTAGCCAATTTTGGCAAGAAGTTTTTCGGCTAGTAGGGACAAATCTAACTCCAAGCACAAGTTACCACCCACAAACGGATGGGAAAACAAAGATAGTTAACAAATGGATAGAGGGTTACTTGCGAAATTATGTCACAGGTCAACAAATTGCATGGATAAATTGGCTACACTTGGGTGAGTATTGTTATAATACCACCCACCACATGTCAATTGGAATGAGCCCCTTCAAGGCCCTATATGGATATGAAGCCCATTCCTTTAGAAATTTGGTCACCCAAGAAAGCAAGTTACAACGTGCCAAAGACTTCATACAGAAAAATATCAACCTCATGAAGACCCTTAAGAAAAATTCACAACAAGCCCAAAACCAGCAGAAAATCTATGCTAACCGACATCACATAGAAAGGACATTTGAAGTTGGAGATCTAGTTTTCCTGCGGCTACATCCATATAAGCAAACATGAATAAAAAAGAGTGGGGCTGAAAATTTAAAACCACGTTTATATGGTCCTTACAAAGTTATAAGAAGAGTGGGCGAGGTAGCTTATGAGATAGATCTACCAAAGCACAACAAGATCCATAATGTCTTCCATGTATCCAGGCTTAAAAAGGTCCTTGGGAAGCAATTCCTCCATTGCACTGAGTTACCTCTTCTAGATGAGGAAGGGAAACCCACTTTAGAACTAGAATTCATCATAGACACCAGAGAAAGGAAATTAAGGAACAAGATCATCACCGAGTTTTTAATCAAATGGAGGGGACTTCCTAAAGACAATGCTATGTGGGAAAGAGAAAAAAATATTAAGGCATTTAAGAATAAAAAAATTCAGGGAGGGAAAAACATGTGATGGCCCTTGACTAGAACAAGAAATGAACTTTTGGATGTAATATCTTCAAAATAATTTAATAAGACATTCTTTGTGCACAAGGACATAACCTGAAGATAGTATGCAATATGACATTACAATACATGTAAGAGCTTAATGATGGATACACCAAAATATTTTGTATCCATAAGGCCTAAGAAGTGAAAAGCTCACTTTCAGGATTATAAGGCTGGATACACTTGAGAAATCAGGTATCCAGAAGGCCTAAAAGAGATGGTACATTTTTTTCTAGGATTCTAAGGTTGAGTACACTTAAGATTAAGGTATCCAGAGGGCCTGGAAGAGATGTTACAGTCTTTTCCAAGATTATAAGGCTGGATACACTTAAGAATAAGGTATCCAAGGCTTGGGAAGAGGTGTTACAACCTTTTCCTAGGATTCTAAGGTTGGATATCCTTAAATAAGGTATCCAGAGGGCCTAGGAAGAGATGATCCAAACTTTTCCCAGGATTTTTAGGCTGGATACACTTAAGAATAAGGTATCCAAAGGGCCTAACAAGAGGTGTTACAACCTTTTCCTAAGATTTTAAGGTTGGATACCCTTAAATAAGGTATCTAGAGGGCCTGAGGAAGAGATGTTCCAATCTTTTCCCAGAATTTTAAGGTTGGATACACTCCATAGTGAGGTATCTAGAGGGCCTAGAAAGAGATTAGATATAACAAAATGTTACAATCCTTTTCCAGGATGAAGACAACTATACCGGCCAAGAACATCAAGAGATTAAGAAAGAAAAGAGTTATAAGGCTTGCTTGAGGACAAGCAAAGTCAAGTGGGGGAGACTTGTGATGTCCCCATCACACAGGAATATATGAGATAAGTATATGGTTCAATATATTCATATTTATATATGTGTGTGTGTGTGTAGAATGTTTTGCCTAGACCTGCTCAAACATGAACAAACAATCAAACATTAGTCCATAAACAAGTCTAAACAAGCATTCCCCATGAAATTCATTCAAACACAAGAACATGAAATCAAAGCAAAGTAATCAAGTAAACTACTAATGAAATCTTATTCTAATGCTCAAACCAGTATCCCATGGGGAATTGGTGTTTCTTTTGATGTGGAAAGAAGCCCTTCCCAATTCCTTGATAAGCTTGATAAGGAAATGGGTATGATAAGTGCTTCTGGAGGTAAGGGATGGGCTAGTGGAGGTGGTGTAAGAGTTTCCATAAAGAGCTATAGTAGGCAAGAGAGTTTGAATATATTTGTGCACGGTTAGTTTGAATGAGGGTAGCCTACAAATAATTTTAATTATATTATTCTTTTAAGTGAGTGTTTCCATTGCTTTAGTTTTCTTACCAAGGTTTTGCTAATTTTTAAGCTACATGTTTGGATAAGTTTTAGGTAGAAGTGAATATGGAAAAAACATTCAATCAAGAAATATGGCATTCTATCATATTGAACATAAAATGATATTTCTATTACTTTGATAAGTTTTAAGAAGTGAATATGGAAAAAAAAAATCAATGGACAAATATGACATTCGATCAAGAAATATGACATTCTATCATATTGAGGATAAAATTATATTTCTACTATTTTGATATTAGTATATTGTTTTGTTGATCCTAATTTTTGATATACTATTTTGCAATAGGTCATTTAAATCATTCTTATAATATTTTGAAGCTCAAAGGAAAGTTTGAATAATAAGGTAAGTTGGTTAAATTCAATTATTTAATTTTCTTTATTATTACTTAATTTAAAAAAGGTGTAATGATTATGTTAATAATCAAGATAGTTGTTCCTATATTTTTTGAACAAGATTGAGGAGTAATAGTCATCTTTTTTTTTCAAAATGTGTAGAAAGAATAAATGGGAATTACTAAACAGACTAGATGTGTAAGATATTCCCAACCAAGCAAATCATTTCTCAAGTGATGACCTTGAATGGACACCTATTGGAGATGAAAATAGTGAGATGGGCTTATGTGTTGCAATCCCTCTTGAAAGACTTCCTCACTTTGTTAAAGGAGAAGGTTTATTGGATAGTATAGAGACAACATGTGTATGTAAATTGCATAGAGAGAACAACATTGCAAATTACACTAATCACACTACGAAGATGTACTCAAGGTCTGTGTAGATTTAATATAATCAATATGTTTGCCATTTTTTTATTTAATTTTTGTTATATATATTAATACGTATATTTTTTTCATGTATAAATAGTTATTGGTGTGCTTATGGACCTGAAGACAATAGAAACAAACCTGAAAACATGAAAAGGAAGCAAAGGTTTATAAAAAAATGGGTTGTCAAACTCACTTTCAAGTTAGGGTCATCTATGGTCTAGACCAAATGTTGCAATTATTACATATAATGAGTGGAGTCATTGTGATGCTAATGGTGAATTTTGTCATGGAAGGGATGACCCTTCTGGTGACTGAAGGAGTAGTTTTGCACCAAGGTTTTCGAATGAATGTAAATCATATATTGAGTCCTTATTGCTAATGGGTGTGGGGATAGACACAATATGTGAACAACAAATGTTACTTAGATCGTGGTTTGGTTGAGTTGATGAATAAGAGGGACACATGTCTATTGAGGAAAGATGTATTGAATGCATGGAAAAGAGTGTGCTCCATTTGATCACAAAAAAATGAGGATGATGCAAAAAGTGTTAACTTATGGCATGTCGAGGAGAAAGAAAACTTCTTCTATTGCAAAAGACCAAACAACATATAAAATTTTCCATTTATCATAGGAATCCAAACACCATGGATGCGAGAAATGATGGTGAAACATTTAGAAAACTCAATTATTGTAATGGATTCTACATTCTCAACAAACAAATATGGTGTAAGTAAAAATAATAATTATATTTTTTATTTTATTTTAATCATTGATTTATTTTATCTCAAAATAGTAACTTGTTACTGGTTTATTCATGTAGTACCAATTATATGTACCTTACTTGTTTTTGATGAGCAAGAGGCTAGTATACCTGTTGCATGGGCTATATCTTCAAAAAATATAGTTGAAGATATAAATGAATGGCTAATAGAAGTTTATAAATGAAGAAAACAATATAAAGAAGATTGGCATGTCAATGCATTCATGACAGATGATGCTACTACAGAGATTGAAGCCATCAGGTTTAATTTACCTTATTTTTTAATTTAAACTAAAGGGAAATTATTATGATTGTTTAATATTTAGTTTATATATATATATATTTTAAAATATAGAATAAAATGGGTTTCAATTTAATATTTTATTTTTTTATAACATTACTTATCAATTTCTATAATGTAACTTGTAGATTATCATTTGATTGTCGAGTACTTTTATGTATTTGGCATGTACGAAGGGCATGGTTGAAAAATGTGTACAGGTAATGTTAATTTTCAATTAAAATATGTGAATCATTACTTTTTTTAATGACATAGCTTGATAATCTCTTTTATAATCCAGGTATGCCAGTAATAAAGATGTTGGAACAAAAATGTTTGATAGATTAGCTGAGATAATGTATGCAACGAGTGACAATGAAGACATTATTACTCACCTAATAAAAAAATTTCATGGAGGAATTCAAAGAAGAGAAGAAATCCATTTACCACTTTAAGAAAACTTGGTGTTATGATGAAGGCCGTATTGGTAAGTTTTTCAAATTCTTCATTATGGTTTTTATGCATTTATATAATTTATGGTTATTATGTATGCTAAGACATCATCCTATTTGTTTGTATAGCGATGTGGGCAAACAACTTCCAAAACTTCTCTCATGCAAACTAAGAAACTAATGCTTTCATAAAGTCATATCACTTCCACATCAAGAGTCATTATTTAAGTGAACGTGCTAAGAAATGCAAAGAAATGCACAAGGAGAATGGATTGGCTTATTCATTCTCTTCTTCATAGAGTAGAGCTATTTTATAAAAATAAAAGATATTTGCAGTTATCAGGATTTTTAAGTAACTTTAAAAAGGAAAGATATATTAGACAACTACATTAGAGAGGAAAAAAATACCAGATATAGATTTTTATCCATATGATATCTCTAATATGTATAAGATAAGAAGTCAAACTGATCCAACAAAATGGTATCTTGTTAGAAGATTTGGACCAAATTTACATATATGTGACTGTCAATGGGCAAAGAGGGGAAACACATGCAAACATGTGTTGAAGATATTAGATCTCCTAAAGAGAAACAAAGCCAACGAGCAAGATCAAGTCTTTGGTAAGTGTTATTTTAAATTTAAGTTTAATATTAATATATTTTTAATATTATATTTTCTCAAAACTAACAAAAGTAATTTTATCATATTGCAGATGGTGTCATTCCATTAGTTGTTGCTGATAACGATGATGTTAGAGGGAATTTTAGTCATGAAATCAATATTACTAGTAATGTTCATATGATTTTTATAATAAAATATTGGTTGATCCGTATGGTTCTTAGAATCAATTAATTCTTATTTCAATTTATATAGATGTTCACATTCAAACAAAAGATCAAGAGGAGGTTGGGGTTGGGATTGGTGAAGAGAAAACAATAGGTAAATATCAATTTCATATTTTTTTAATAAAATATTAAATTTTTTCTAAAAAACTTATACTTAAACATTGTTATTTTTATTATAGATTGCAGGAAATTATCTGATGTATCCAATGATAACTTTCAAAATTCTATTGATTATTTAAATTTAGTACTTCAGAATTTATCAACCAGAGCCAATGAAATACTTATTTTTAATCAATGTGTTGAAAGATTTAAGAAAGATCTTCATGTATCTCTTTCCTCCTCTTCAAAATTCACATCAATTCCTGGCTCAGACAACATGCCTATGAAACGAATGTCACCATGGTTTAGCCCAACAAAAATGCACAAATGTCATTATATTCATCAAAGAGGAACTGCTATTTGTCAAGACTTGAATGAAAGAGCTGAGGAGTATGAATAATTTCAATTCCCCTCTACAAGAGATAGAAAACAAAAGAAGAAGAAAAGTTTCAACCATTCAAGCATAACAATACAAGAATAAAGGGTTATTAGAATGCAACAACAAAGTGGGTATATTTATTCAAAATTATTTTACTAATTTACACGAAAATAATTTTTTCTCTTATTTCATATGTTAAGTATATGTCATTGTAGGTTTGGATGATCAAGAAAATACTCTACGACATCGATTACCATTCTCTATTGATCTAAACCAAACAATAATGGATGAAATACGACTTATAGATGGTAAATTTTTATTTATTAATTTTTTCATTTATTTTATATAAAAATACTCAATTCCTATTTCCAACCTTTTTTTATATATGATGAAATAACAACAGATACAATTTGTAAAAGTCAACCATTAATGCTCTGTGCTACCCCTATTCGAGAATTTCAACACACCATTCCAAGTAATTAATAATGTTAATATTTTCAGATTATTTAGATAATGTAATCTTACACTTGAAAATTTTATCTAAGTTTTATGTGTTAAATGTGGATGCTATTACAATTTTAGATGATCAACAAAATACTCAACAATATATGTTACCCTATTCTATTGATCTCAACCAAATAACAACAAAAATGGATGTGATGCAAACTAGAGATGGTAAAGAAGTTTAAAAATGATTTTCAATCAATTTTGAGTCTTTAATTTTAAAATTACTTATATTGATGTGCATGTTGTTGCAACTTTAGATGATCAAAAAAATACTCAACAAATGTTACCCTTTTATGTTGATCTTAATCAGACAACAACAACAATGGATGAACTACAAATTGTAGATGGTAAATAAAATAAGAAATAAAATTCAATTAATTTATGAGTTTTTTAATTTTTAAATTAATTTTATATAAGTTGATTTGTTAAATGTGCATGTTATTACATCTTTAGATGATCAACAAAGCACTCAACAACATATTTTACCCTTTTTTGTTGATCTTAAGCAAACAAAAACAACAATGGATGGAATGCAAACTACAGATGGCAAGGAAACAAAAAATGAACTTCAATCAATTTTGAGTCTTTAATTTATAAATTAACTTTATAACTAACTCATGTACATTGCAGGTGTTGATGATATTATAATGGAGGATTATGGTCAACATTTTTTTGGATTCTCATGATAGTGTATTGTAGTTTACATTAATAGATTATCTATATTGAGTATTTAAATCCATTTGAGACAAAGCTTGGAGGGAGTAGCCTATAGATTGGAGATAAAGAAATCATTTATACAGTGTACTTTTGATTTAGACCACTATTTTATATATGGAAAGTTGGCTCATTTTATTATGACCTTTTATGCTTTTTAGAATATAATCAAGCAATTTCCTTTCGATTTTATGATTTTTACATGATGCTTAAATTAATTGTTAGCATCTAACATGTCATGTGTTCACTAAAGTTTTTATGATTTGCATATCTTCCTAGCATATAAAAGTATACTTCTAGTTTGTTAACCTATATTTATTTGGGCAGTACAATTAGTTTCATTCAACAAATAAACTTATAACTTTTTTTTGGATGATCATTACAATTTATTATAGTTTACACTAATGGATTATTTGTTGAGAACTTAAATCCAATTTACAATTGGAACTTGGAGGGACTAGCTTGTGGATTTAAAATAAAGAAATCATTTATATAATTTACTTTTGATTTATGCCACTATTTTGTATGTGGAAAATCCACTCATTATACTATGAGATTTTAGTTTTTTAAGGAGATAAGCAAGTAATTTCCTTTAGGCCATGTGATTTTTACATGATACTTAAATTAATTGTTAGTATTTAACATGTCATGTGTTGGGTAAAGTTTTTATGATTTGCATATTTACTTAATGAATAAAAATATACTTCTAACTAGTTAACCTAGATTTATTTGGGTAGTACAATTAGTTTCATTACACAAATAAACTTGTACTATTTTTTTAAAATGTACTAGAAATTAAAGCCTACATTTGATGGTTATCTTTTTTTATAATAGACTATCTAAAATCTCCTTTTTAATATGATACAATATTCTTATAAAAAATAATATATTTTATAAAAAAATAATAATACCTAAACACAATTATACACTAATAATATTTAAACGTAGATTGAAAGAAAATCACAATAACAAAATGTTTATAGAATTGCTCAAAATTAAAAATCCAAACTTTGAAAACAAATACATAAATAAAAATACATTAGATATTGACATTGCTTATTATTTTTGTTCTTTATAAAATATAATATAAGTATTAAAATAAATCAAAAATATTAAACAAGTAGGGTTTATATTGGTAAACTCATATTTGGGTGCAAGGCTAAACAATTCTTAATTGGATCCTCTAACCTTGGTTGTATTAACATCTCTAATGAATCAAATAGCAATCCCCTACTTTGTATCCAAATGTGTGTATGTGTGTATTTTAAACAATTATTTGGATTTTAGTTATTTATGTGAATATGTTGCTCTTTTGTTATCTACTTGTTCTTTTTCTATTTCTTGAGTCTCTTTTCTTTTTTTCTTTTTTGTCAAATTATACAAGTTTTCAAATAGTGAAAAAATATGAAAATCTTACACCTTAATATGTGTGATGTTGATGCTTATTATTTTTTCTTCTATGACTCTAAACTAGCAATCACACCTTGTGTAATGGGTACACCGAAGAGGTGTGGAAGGTCAATCAGAGAAAAATTGGTTTATTTTTTTGCACACATTTGTATTGGTCAATTTTTTTTGCACACATTTGTATAGTAAATGAGATCAATTGGTAGGTCATTTAGAAAATGATTTTAATATTATTATTAATTTTATTGTAGAATAATAGTATTATATTTTTTAATTTTTTTTATGTATTAACTATTATATTATTATAATTTTATTAATATATCAAGTTTCTATTATGTTACATTATTATTATATTTCTCGTTGTCATAGATTTGATCATCATAGGGAGACTTTGCAGCAAAGTGACCTATTTTGCCACAGTTAAAACATTTAAAGGGAATTTTTCCCTTATATTTTCCTGATCCCTTTTTAAATCTTCTAACAAAATGAGATTCTTTAGAATCAGACAACTCTGATTCACTGACATCGACTTTTTCTTTCTTTTCAGAGTTAAAGGTAGTTTCTTTTCCAGTTGAATTGTTTTTGCTAGTTCTCATTTCATAGGCAGTAAGTATTCCTTGCAGGCTGTCTAAGGTAAGTTTATCAAAGTGTTTCTTTTCTTCTAGGGTTGAAACTTTAGATTCAAATTTGGATGGTAAGGTTCTAACAACCTTGCACTACATCAAATTCATTAACCCTTGACTCCTATTGCATTTTCACATAACCCTATCAACTCATATGTTTGTCTGTCGCCCTTTTCACACCCAAACCCATGATACCACTTTAATGACCTGGCCCATTCCCACAGAGTAATGCCTGCATTCTGTTTATTTTCACCTACTAATTTCTAACTATTCTTGAAGCACATAAATGCTGAAATTTTTGCCTTGTTTCACACCTTTTTCTTGACTACAAATGGATTTCTGTGCTACTACCCAAACAACAGCCTGGGTATTCTGATTCGTAAATACAATGTCTGTTCAAATGAATGAGCTCCCAAGCCATGGAAAATTCTGCCTCAGAATGCAACCTAAGACTTCAAGATCAATCCAAGGTGATTAAAACCTATCAGAGGACCCTACGCTCTGATACCAATTGTTGGAGTTAAAATGACACTGAGAGGGGGGGTGAATCAATGACTTAACATATTTGACCAATTTTCTCTAAATTCAAAAACATAGCTTAGATTTGATCTCAATATACTCTGATTAAAACATTCATGAGTTGAATGTAATCATTCATAAATAGAATTGAGAAAAGTAATAACCAAATAGTGAACTGAAATAACAACACAGTAAAGCAGGGAGAACTCAGAGGAACAAAGAGACACAAGAAATTGTCGAGTGGAAAACCCTCTTGGGGTATAAAAACCACTCCCAAAATGCCTTCCAGGCTTAATCTTTTGAACAACTGTTCACAATGCCTTATAGGTTGATTTTTGAGCACCCACTCAAGGAGCACCAACCCCTCATTTAGAGATATCTATCTCAAGGAGAACCAACCCCTCAAATTATATTTCTGAACAATAAAAATATCTCAAAGGATCTCTCTGTTTTTAGTTAAGCACATATTTCTCTGTTTTCTCATCTACAGAATACCTTAAAGATTCAATAATTGAATCCCTAAAATACTATATAGAGAAGAAATTTACAATATCTCTGCATCTTGTTATTCATATTTTATTGCAGAGTTTATCCATACATTTTCATACAGCCAAGGAATGATAATCTCAGAATTACAACAACCGTACCAAAAACATAGTTTTTTGCTTCTATTTATACATCTTTTTTATTTAAATGCCAGAAAAGTAACTGTCTTTAGAAGTAACGGCTGAACAACCAACCTGAGAATATTCAGACTAAAGTTAACAGAGTTGTTTATAAAAGAAAACTTCATCTTGTACCTAGCAAGATTATTAGTCAAGGTGAAATTGATTTCCCAATACAAGAGTCATTTCACCCAGCTAAGAGCCGACCTCAACAAATCTAAAACGTATGTGATCATTTCACTGCTTAAAAAGCACAACTGCCCACCACAGACAAATCTACAACTCCCATGGCTCCATCAACCACGTTGAGCTTCCAGCTAGAAACATACCAAATAAAACTTCCATATACCACTGATAAATCCGTTACAGCCAACAACAATAGAAACTAAAATTCTCATGATGGCGGCAATTTCCGTTGATGTAACATTATGTCGAAGGCAATTCAATCATTAATCATACTTTGGTTCCTTCTGTTTCGCCGTGACCCTTCATTATCGGGCAGACCCTATAGAGAATTCACTTGTTTTGCCGAAAGCCCCGAGCTCACAATAGATCGCCAAGACATTAATGTTCTCACACCGACAAAAACCTTTTGTCTTATGTGCTTCGCTATAACATTATGATATCGGGGAGACCTCCTGTAGAGCACACCATGTCTTTTTGAAAGTCTTCATGATTCACATTGGTCGCCATGACACATGGTTTTTCTTTCCAACGAGCCTTCTATCTTATGAGTGTCGCTATAGCATACCGTCATCGGGGAGACCTCTTGGAGAGCACACTATGTCATACCGAAAAAATTTATCCATTCTGAGTCACTGAGACATTACAAACTCACTGACATTTCATCGAAGCCACAACCTTTGCCGATAAGACCTTTCGGTGCACGATCGGTGAGACAACATGTCTTCGGTGAGACCACATACTGAATACAACACTCCTACCGATAAGTTCATCCTCGGTCACCGAAACCACGTGAATGTCTTGTCAATAGACATTCACATGCATATGGTCGGTGAGACATAACAATTTCGCTGTGACCCTCACCGAAGCCTTAAACTCATGCAGATATACAATTTTTCAACGGTGGTTGGTGTGACATACCAATTTCGCTGTGACCACATACCGACGATGTAACACTTGCCGAAATGTTCTTTCTTGTGTCGGTCGCCAAGACACAAAGCGCTCAATGAAACAACATGTTGATAGGGATTTCTTATGCCGATGAACCTCCTCGTGTATTAGTCCGTGAGACTCCACTCATTCGGTAAGACCTCTTAGCGGTGAGAAATACTTATGCCGATAGACCTTTCCTCTATCGCCGAAACAAAAGAGAATGTCACGCTGAAAGCTGCCAGAATGAAAAAAATCCAATCGACATGACATCAGAAATGTCTTGCCGATAGGCAGTGTTATCAATAGTTTTGCACCCTGCTGAATGCAGTATTCAGCAAACTACTGAAACATGGAAACCTCTTTTAGATGTGGGTGATCTTACGTGAAAGAGGAATCTCCAGAGTGAGCTGGTTCTCCGAATGATGAATTCTATTCTAAAACAACTTCTGAGGAAAGGGATGAAGAATAACTGAACATAAAAACCTATTTCTAAAAGATGATTCACCAAACTTATAAGGATTCAGACCTAGCCACTCATAACAACTTCTCTATTGCAGTAATCCTCACAATCTCATTGGCACACATCCCATCAGTGATTCACATGAAGATCTGGAAAAACAAATACAACATGCAACCTGAAACATGCAATTCTGAAACACCACCTATAACAGCAAGACATAAAAGGATTTCAATTTGAAAACACAAGTACATCAGATTGCCATTACAAAATTTGAGACAAAAAATAAGGAGAAATTTGCTGCTCTATTAAAACTGGAAGAGTGTCAATCTGTCCAAAATGAGTATCAAAAGGTTTACAAGCTCCCCAAAATGAGTAAGGGCAAGAAACTGATCTGAACTGCTGAGAATGGAGAGTTGAAAGACTAAATCTATCAAAAGAACTCTCAAGGAAACCCTAATCCGAGCTCAGAAAAAGCTCAAGGAAAAAAGGCTTCAAACAAACTCAAAAAATTGCTTAAAAGCAAAAAAAAGCACAATGCTTTTATGATGAACCTGTCAAGCCTCTAAAAATAGGCTAAATTTGCTTTAAAAGCACAAAAACACCTTATCTCTCCAAGATAAATCTGGAATCCGACCAAGAGGAAAGATCAGTCAAAGATCTGCTAAAAATAGCAAGAAAACATAAAGCAACTTATAGAATATCACTTTTATGCTTCTGCTTTTACAAGATGCAGATTTTTTTACAATTGTCTATTTTTTGCAACTCAAAGATTGGAAATCTTTTGCAAAAATAAAACGGCTTATCTCTTCATTACAACATTCTGTTTTTTCTCCAAAAATCATAAAAACACATTACACAATATTCTTCTTATCAAAACTTCTCATTGATTTCTCATAAAACCAATTAAAATGAGAAACCCTAAAAATATAGCACTAAGCATAAGGCATTCATAAATCTCCCCTAATTGCCTCTTCATTTAAAACAATACCCTAAGGCATAAACCCATACTTCTCTAAGGCAAAACAATAAGTCTTCAATACCTAAGACATCACCCTAGCATAGAATTTTGGCCTTACATAATCATTGATTTAAACTTAGGTTTGAATAAATCATAAGGAAAGCATTATGGGTTCGACCACCATTTTATATTCAACATGTGCATTTTGAATGAACATTCTGGAACTTCATAAGGCTCGAATTAGGGCTTTGATCAAAACAGGGTCAAACCCTAATTATCATCATTTCATACCCGTGACTTTTGAAAGAAAGAACTGTTGTCTGCATGAACAACGCCGCTATGATGGTGTCAGATTCGAGCTTGTGTGCACAGAAATCTTCCCTTGCTCTCTAGTTGACCGAATCTCTAGTGGGTAAGCTTCCTTTCATAGCGAAATAGCTTTTCCACTTCATTATTTTGAGTATCAAAAAGCCCTAAGGGTGCGGTCTGCATAAGTTGGTTTCTGATCTTCTATTCTTTCCTTGACTTCTCCATACCATTATGAGTTCGAGCTTGATTGGAGACTATGGAAGTTTTGACTCGTACTCTTGTTCTCCTTCACTGTGCAGAGGTAAGCTTTGTGTTCTTAAACTTTATGGCTTCGTATTCTGCTCATTTCGGCCTCAAAGCCGTGGCTTACACACTCTAATGTCATCACTTCTTAATCTTCTGTGTGCTTCTTGTGCTCACTGTTGTGTATCATTCTCATCATAAGAGCTCGGCCACTCTTCAAAACTCGAAAATCATGCCTTGGGTAGCTAAAGAGGAAGCTATGGCCGCGGCTTTAGACTCAGTGGAAAGCGGACTGGTAACTCTCTTTGCTCTGTAGAAACTCTAAAAAACTCTCTTTATTTCATGAATCCTCTAGCCATGTTCAAGTCATGCCAAAAGAGCACTATAGGAAGCATTCTTGCAGATTTTGGGCTCGACCCAAAACAGAAAACTACCATTATATTAATTAAAAAGCACCTTTGTTTGTGGGTATCACAGGAACTTAAATAAATCTACATTTTTCCCTCTTTGTATTTCGACCCATAATAGAAAGCTTGCATTCGTTTTATGTTCTTGCCATTTTACTCCAGATTTCACATGGTTATTTCTGTAGCTATCTTTTTTGCATTTTGAAGCTAAACTGAAGATGGGTACTCGAAATTTTTAAGGAAACTACCTTTTCTGTATTTTGAGAATAAACCCACATGTGGGTATTTAAAATTTTGAAAGAGAACTCTATTTTCTTCTTTCCTGAGCTCGATTTATCACGGAATTCTTCATATTTGTAGTCATACTGCTGTTTTCATGAAAAACCCATATGGGTATCATAAATTATCATACTTCTGTACTCTTCGAAAGCAAACTCTCATGTGGGTTTTCGAAATTTCTAAAAAAAATGCATTTTCTGTGTTCTAAAAGCATTCGAGACTATGAAGTAACTGTTATTCATTCTATCCATATGGATCGAGCTAGAACAAATAGTGATTTATCCCACACTTCTGAAACAAAACAATATCATGGGTTTTGGAATTTTTCAAAGCAAAAGCATGTATTTTATTTCTGACAGAACTCGACCTCCCATACTTGCTTGAAATGGTGATAAATTGTATACTTGCTTGCATTTCTTTCAGGATTTTGACTCAAATAACCAGTGACATTTTGTATTTATGTGACCTTCCTTGATAACTATAATACCTGAGCTCAATTCACGAAACTATTATTGACATGGAGTTGTAAACTATCCTTCAAAGAACATCCAACCTTCACATTCTGAGAGTACTCTCCAGGTACTAAGAATCTAAAAGATCTATCTTGAATGCACATTCTGGAACCTCATATACATATGAAGCTCAAAACTAAAATTCCATTATGGTCCCCTATTGCATTTTGTGCTCATCTTGTAGATATGACAGAAACTTTACCTCACTGTTCTGTCAAGACCTTGACTGAGTAATCTGGAAATGATCAACATCCTACATATTTGTTATATTTAATTCATGGCTTGACCAATTACAAGTGACATCTTACCTGACACCTGTAACTCACAGAAAACAAAATGAAAGAACATCACATTTGATTGTTGTCCTTGACTAATCATTGACACACGATCCCGTTTGAGGCACCATCACAATCAAAATGAGTTCACTGCTTTTGTTGTATCTCCTAATAACTGGTACCCCATATTTGAGTATTGTATCACTGATGCTAGTTCTTATTCATAGGCGTACTCCCTTGCAGGCTTGTCTAGTTAAGCTGATCACGACAAAGTGAACCTTGTTTTTTATGGTTTTAGCAACTTTGCACTTTTATCAACATTGAATCATCTTGACCTAGACCTTTCATTGCATTGACAACTTCATCAACTCTTAGGAAATATTTAGCCTTTCCTTAATTCTAATCCTTCATTTTCAACTCCTCAAACTGATGTTTGAGTGTAATGATTTTTTTCCAGTTTGACTTTTCATTCCCTTGATATATAGTTTCAAGTTTTTCCCAGATTTCATGAGCAGATTTGCAATGCATGACTTTAATCATAATCTTTAGTTAACCCACACAAGATGGATGCTTAGCTCTGGCATTTGTTATACCTCTTTTTTTTAAAGGATCAGTGGGAATAGAGGCTGGTACATTGTAATCATTTATAACAATGCTCCAAACATCAACATCAAAAGAAATAAGAAATTTCCATTCTGATTTTCAGAACACATAATTTGTTCCATCAAATGGAGCTCTGGTTACAGAGGCACCGTCTTGAGAATGTGCATTAAAACAAACTCCAAGACCAAGATCTCAAGGTGATTAAAACCTAGAACCCCTACGCATCTGATACCAATTGTTGAGTTAAAATGACATAGAGGGGGTGAATCAGTGTCTTAACAGATTTGACCATATTTTATAATTCAAAAACATGATTAGATTCAGCAATACTCTGATTAAAACATTCATTGAGTTAAATTCATTTAAGAGAAAAGTAATAACCAAACAGTGAACTGAAATAACAACACAGAAAGCAATGAGAACTCGTTAGGAACACAAGAATTTTACCGAGTGGAAACCTCCTGTATAACCCAGTTGCCTTCCTTTGCTTAATCTTTGAACAATATCTTTCACAATGCCTTATAGGCAATTCTTTGAGCACCCACCAAGGAGCACCAACCCCTCATTTCGAATATTATTCGCTTCAAGGACACCAACCTCAAATTATATTTAGCATAAAAACTAGAACATTTCTTATGATTTGATACTTCTCCTTTGCTCACTTCTCTCACTACACTTAAAGATTCAATAATTGAATCCCTAAAATACTATATAGAGAAGAAATTTACAATATCTCTGCATCTTGTTATTCATATTTTATTGTAGAGTTTATCCATACATTTTCATACAGCCAAGGAATGATAATCTTAGAATTACAACAACCGAACATAAAACATAGTTTTCTTCTTCTATTTATACATTTTTTTTATTTAAATGCTAGAAAAATAACTGTCTTCAGAAGTAACGACTGAACAACCAACCTGTGAATGTTCAGACTGAAGTTAACAGAGTTGTTTATAAAAGAAAACTTCATCTTATAGCAAGTTATTAGTCGAGGTGAAATTGATTTCCCAATACAATGAGCCGTTTCAAAAAGCCGACCTCAACAAATTTGAAATGTATGTGATCATTTCAATGCTAAAAAGCACAACTACCAACAGACAAATCTGCAACTCCCATCTGAGCTTCCAGCCAAAATCGTACCAAATAAAACTTCCATATACCATTGATAAAGCACAGCCAGCAACAACATAAACTGATGGCGGCCAGGCTAGGGTTCCATACCCAGCCAAAAAGAATAACATGAATTTTTTCACTATTTCCGTTGAAATTATGCAAGGAAATTCAACTTAATCATACTTAATCGGGCAGTCCCTATAGAGAATTCACTTTGCAAAGCCTCGCTCACAATAGAAAAGACATTAATGTTCTCACACCGACAGAAACCTTTTGTCTTAATAACATCGTCTTGTAGAGCACACCATGTCTGTCTTCATGATTCGTCACTGTTATGGAGTGTCGCTATAGCATAATCGAATCTTGGAGCACACCATGTCATACCGAAAAAATTTATCCACTCTGAGTTGCTGAGACATTACAAACTCGCTATGACATTTCAAAGCCACAACCTTCGTCGATAAGACCTTTCGGTGCAACAACATGGGTGAGACCACATACCAAATACAACACTCCTGCCGATAAGTTCATCCGACATGAATGTCTCGCTGATAGAATGTATATGGTCGGAGAGACATAACGCTATGACCCTTCACCGAAGCCTTAAACTCATGACCAACGATGGTCCATACCAATTTCGTTGTGACACATACCGCCGAAATGTTCTTTCTTGTGTCGGTCGCCAAGACACAAAGCCCTCGATGAAACAACATGTCGATAGGGATTTCTTACGCCGATGAACCTCCTCATGTATTAGTCAGTGAGACCCGACTCATTCGGTAAGACCTCTCAGCGGTGAGAAATACTTATGCCAATAGATCAAAGAGAACTCGCTGAAAGAGATTTTGTCATCAAGGACAAACCACCACTAGTACTCTTCCTGTTATCTGCATCTCCTACCCAATCTACATCAGTGTATGCATTCAAATTAAGATCATCATCTTGAGGATACCAAAGCCCAAATTCAATTGTTCCTTTTAGATACCTGAAGATTCTCTTTACAGTAGTCACATGAGACTCTTTTGGATCAGCCTAAAATCTAGCAACCATACATACAACATTCATAATGTATGGTCTGGTCTGAGTTAAGTAGAGAAATCCACCAATCATTGACATGTATCTTGTTTGATTTTCCTTAGGAGAATCATCATTCTGTGTTAACTTGCATCTAGTTACCATGGGAGTACCAACAGGTTTTGATTCATCCATGCCAAACTTCTTCAGCAACTCTCTCACATATTTGGACTAAGTTATGAAAATCCCCTTATCTAACTGAGTAACTTGCAATCCCAGAAATAACTTCATCTCTCCAATCATACTCATCTCAAATTCATTCTTCACTTCATCAGTAAAATTCATACATAGATTATCATCTCCTCCAAAAATAATGTCATCAACAAAGACCTCAATAATTAACACTTTGTCATGATCCAATTTGAAATACAAGTTGTTGTCAACAGTACCTTTATTGAATCCAAGATTTAATAAGTATTTGTCTAGTCTAGCATACCAGGCTGTAGGGGCTTGCTTGAGTCCATATAGAGCTTTCTTCAATCAACAAACCATGTCTTCCTTATCAATCAGTAGAAATCCATCTTGTTGTTCAAGATATACTTCTTCTAGCTCACCATTTAGAAAAGTTGACTTCACATCCATTTGATAGACTTTATAGTTTTTATATGTAGCATAAGCAAGAAATAATCTTACAGCTTCAATTCTTGAAACAGGGGAAAAGGTTTCTTCAAATTCAATACCTTCCATTTGTGAATACCCTTTACATACCAGTCTTGCTTTATTCTGGACCACTTCACCTTGTTCATTTAGCTTATTCTTAAATACCCATTTAGTACCAATCACATTTTTGTCTTTAGGTTTGGGAACAAGTATCCATGTATCATTCTTTTCAATCTGCATTAGTTCTTCCTTCATAGCTTCCATCCAATGTTCATCATTGCAAGCTTCATTGAGATCCTTAGGCTCAATCTTGGAAATCAGGCAATACTCTTCTGCAATCTTTCTTCTAGTTTGCACACCTTTATTCTTGTCTCCTATAATTTGATTTTTAGAATGATTTAGCTTTACATACCTTAGAGTTTTAGAATTCTCTTGAACTTCTGGTTCTTCTGTTCTTTCTTTTTCACTTGCACTTGTCTCTTCTTCCCAACTTACTTGATTTACCATAATAAATTGAAGTTGTTTTACCAAAACATATGGCACAATTTGAAGTTGATTTTGTGTCTGAGCATTCTTCCCTTTGTTTGTGCTATCTTCTTGTTCATCTGAATCATTCACAAACTATCTATCCCATCCTTTCAATCATTTCATCCTCCACTTTATCCCAATACTAATCCCAAAACAATATATGCATGGGTCTCCTCACAACCCAACCCATTTTGTCTACTACAATATCACCTCTTACAATCTATCATCACTTCTCAAGTTTCTTTCACAGCTTCAAGCTCTTTCTCTCGCCGCCAGAATTCCTCACACACCTACAATAGCCCTCATGAGCTTCTTCACAACCACTTCACACGCTTTCCACTAAGTGTGAACTACCTCCCTGTCGGCAATATGCTCACACCACACCTACAGGTCCTAATGGATCCTCTCCACTCTTAGGACTACCTGCTCTGATACCAATTGATGCAAAAGAAAAAAACTCACACCTCAAACTCAAAAACTTCACACAATTTAATCAGTTATAAATTTCCAATCAATTCCCATTTAATTGACAATTTCATTTGTCAATTTAATCCACCCAAAATAACACAAACATAGCGAAGACACATTTAATTTTCTTCATCAACTAAACTTTCTCACATACATAATTACATTCAGCATTTCAAAAGCAATTCAATCACACTCCTTAATTAATTACAACCTACAAATGTTTCTTATGCCAATTATTAATCCTTTGTTCAGATGCTTCTCTTCATGCTCTATGGTTGTCCAGACTTTGATCTTCCTAAACAATTTTAATCCCTTCTTCACAAGCAGCTGCCACAAACCCCTTTACATATCCCTTTGGCTATCACAACTCTTAATATGTTCTTCAGACATTTGTTTTATCTCTCCACTTTGGTGTTATTTTCATTAGCGTTGCCCCTATGGTTATTTCTTTCTAGCCTCTCATACCTCACACAGCCTCCTCACAATTCCTCTAACCGACATCATTTTTGTTGTTGTCATGTGTCGCCTCCTTCCTCTAATCTAAACCTCTGTTCTACACACTTCTCTGTGCGCCTCTTTCTACATTCCTATTTTTTTTTTAAATAAAATTTTATTCACCCTTAAGTATGTGCAGCCTGGGTAATGGTTGGGACTGAAGGCGTCCAATCTAACACCTACCAAACTAGTTTCTCACGTCTATTTTTCCCTAATCAGCATTTGATTTGAAACTCTTCTTTATCTAACCATGACCGTTCCCCTTCTATGCTTCTACCTAGGTGCAACCTTGCTCATCAATTTTCATTTTAAAATCTTTTACCTTTTCAAATCAACGTTGTCCCTTCATTTCTCTTGGCTTTTCAAAATTTTCAATGTTCCTATAGGGCATGGCTTTAGACCTTTTTGTTTAGTCAATTCACAATTTACATGATCTCTTCTTTAAAAAGATACAATTGTGTTTATCTAGTTTCTTAATCAAATTTTATTCATTTTTTTCACTCAAATGTACCATGACCCCACCATGATGCCAATCTTAAATGTTCACATATGTTTCCTTTCTTCTATGTCATTTTACATGTTCCAAAATTCATCTTTTCTTGTCTTCGAGAAGATGTAGTCTGGCTATTTAGTGGATGCTCCTGCATCAATCATGATAAGTTATGGGTGCCAAAAATGCGAAAGGATTTGTCCAAATTTAATGGGGGTCAAGTTCAAGTTACCATCAATGATGAAATGTTGTAGCTTCAAGTTCATGATCTTTAGGAGCTTGCCCTTGTCTGTAAGTTTTGGAAAATTCTCCCCAGATGTTAAGTTCTTGCAAAATTGGGTTTTTCAAACTTGGGAGGGAGCTAATTAGGTTCTTCACCTTGACAAAGGGGAAGGGTTTTTTGTTGTCATTTTTACTACCAAAGATGATAGAAATGTTGTATATAGGAAAAAATCTCAGATTTGTGAGGGATATGGACTTTTCACTTCTCCATGGACTCCGAATTTTGATCCCTCACAAAATATGATTAAGTTTATTCCTTTTTGGGTTCAGCTTCAAGGTTTGCCTCTTGAATATAGGGAATCTCATCTTATTGAATTCTTGGGCAATCAGTTGGTCATTTTTCTTCATTAGGATTTGAAATTTTTTTCAAATCCCTTGTTTCCAGTTAGGGTATGTATTCTATTTGATGTTGCTAGAACCTTCCCTTTTGTTTTGACTATCAAGTCTAGGTATGGCTTATGGAAACAGTCACTTATCTTCGAGGATCCACTTGTTTTTTTCTTTAAATGTCACTTTCCTATTCATCCCACTTTTGCTTGCCAGACGGGAATGGATGAAGGAGATTACTCTTCATCTCAGCCTTCTTCCCCAAAAAGTGCATCCTTTTTTCATTCTAGTGTTCCTGTTAAGGATTCTGATCAAATTTTTGTTCATCCTAGCCCTTGTAACAAGTTGGATATCATTGATGGGTGGGATAGTACTTTTAGTGAGTTGAGTTCTAATCATATTTATAAAGGCTCCTCAAGTATTAGTATTCATCCAAGGGTTCTAGTTGTTCTATTTTGTGATAACTCTAGCCATTTGCAGCATACTTCTTTAGTTAATTGGTCAGTTGTGCTTGATTTACTAGCACAAAATAGTGCACGCGGGTTTCTAGCATTAAAGGATAATTCTAGAAAACAAGTTCAGATCATGTTTTCTTCAATGGATTTTAAGGCCTCAAGTATTTCCTTGATCTATCACAACTCCAGGTCTTTATCTATTTCCTTGGCTCCAGGTTTGGAAAAGTTTTTTGTATCTTCATTTATCATTTTTCAAAAAACTCTCAGCCTGTTTGTGCCTGAGTTCAAGTTTTCTACTATTCATCAACTTAATCAATGTGCTACTTTGTTAACAATGGGTCCCTTAACTCCAATTGCTGAAATAAAAAGAGGTGAACAGTTTGATTTCATGGATTTTCAATCCATGTTAGAAAAAGGAAATTTAGAATGCATAGCAAATCAGATAACTTCAATGGTTGGATCAAAGTTAATAGATGAAATTGCAGAGGCAGTTGACAAGGAAATTGAGGTGACTGAATTTTTGAATTTGTTGTCTTTCAATTCAGATTTAAAGGATTCCATTGTTGACAAAAAATTATTAGTTTCACACTTATCTAATGTTGTCAATGCAAGCTTGCAAGGGGAATAGGGAGATGAGGAATTTGATTTTTCCACTACCTTATCCATTGCTCAGTCCCCCTGTTTGTCTCCATTGACTCAAAAATCACCTGGAAAAAGAGGTCGTAAATCAAATGTTGTTAAGCTTCAAGAGGAGATAGCAACAGGTAAACAATCCACTTTGGATGGTAATATTAATAAAAGATTGAGGAGAGCCTATTGCTCTCTAATAACAATATGAAAATATTATTCTAGTATGTTAGGGGCTTAAATGCTCCTAGCAAGAGAGCTCGAATCAAGCAAAAAATTGAGTCTTGTGGGGCTGATATTGTTCTTTTATAGAAGACAAATTTATCTCAGGAAAATTTCACCTCAGTTATTAGTAAATGGTCAAGGTGGAAATCTTGTCAATCAAAAGAACAAGGGGCCTCTGGAGGTTTAATAGCATTATGGAATCCAAAATATGTTATTTTGGAGCCCATTTCAAGTGAAATTAATTGGAAGTTGGTAAAGGTAACACATTTCAATCTGCAATTCTGGCTTTTTAATGTTTATGCCCCCACTTTTACTTTTGGTAAGAAGTTGGTGTGGGATGCATTGTTACAAGCTCTTGACAAATCTGGTAATGTTAAGGTCATTTTGGTTGGTGAATTTAATTCCATATTATCTTTGGATGAAAAGCAAGGGGCTATCATACCTCCACCAAAAACAATTGAGGATTTTAGTACCTTTGTTCAAAATAATGCTCTTATTGACATTCTTCTTGGAAATGGCAAGTTTACATAGACAAATAAAAGGAAATTTTTTTGTCAAATAGTTGAGCGTCTTGATAGGTTCCTCATCACATCCAATTGTTTAACAGAAAATTATGGAATGTAGTCTAAAATTTTACCATGGATTGGTTATTATCATTATCCAACATCATTGGATATTCAAGGTAAGTAGCTTGCACCTTGTTCTAAATCATCTTTCAAATTTGAGATGATGTGGTTTCGTCATCCTTAGTTTTTAGGCTTGCTAAAGGAATGGTGGTTTTTGTCTCCTATGGTGGAAGGTACATTAATGTACAAATTTTGTAGGAAAAGGTTCATTAAAGGCAGAATTAAGCAATGGAATCTACTGTTTTTAAAAATGTTTTCCAATCTAAAGCTAAAATCTACAAAAAGCTTGAAGAATTTAATGCACAAGTTATAGCCAATGGGTTAAGCTTGGTATTATTTGACCAACAATTACAATTGCAAGTGGAATGGGAAGAATTGGTTGCTCGTGGGGAAATTTATTGGAGATAGGAGTCTCGAGAGCTTTGGCTAAAAGAGGGAGATAAAAATACAAAGTTCTTTCACATATCAGCTCAAATAAAAAAAGCTAAAAGTTCCATTTTATCAATACAAGATAGTGACATAGGAAATTTTCTAATGAAAGAGGCAAATATACAAGCAGAGGGTGTCAAATTTTTCACAAATCTGCTTTTTGCACCTACTCATCAACCTTTGCAGGTGGGTAGGGAGACAGAGGAATTGTTGGAAGCAATACCAATGATTGTAAAAGAAGTGGAAAATGATATGTTACTTAAACCATTCACACTTGATGAACTTAAGGTTGTAGTGTTTTTTATGCCTCCGAATAAAGCCCTAGGTCCATATGGTTTTACAGCATGCTTCTTCCAAAAATGTTGGCATTTCATTGGTCAGGATCTTCTAAAAGATTTGGAAGAGTCTCAAAGTTCAAGAACGATGTTAAAACAATTTAATGTCACACATATTGCTCTCATTCCTAAGGTATCTTCTCTGAAATCTTTTTTTTTTAATTCAGGCCAATTTCACTATGTAATGTGATCTACAAGATTTTTACAAAAGCAATTTATTTGTGTCTAGTGCCTATCATTCCTAACATAATTTTTGAGGAGCAAGGAGGTTTTGTTCCTTGGAGGGAAATGGTGGAAGGAGCTTTAGTAGCTCATGAAGTCTTGCACTCAATCACAACGAATGCCATTTTGTCATTGATTATCAAGTTGGACATGATGAAGGTGTATGATAGGGTGGATTGGTCCTTCCTTTTGGAAGTATTACTAAAGTTTGGCTTCCATCCAAAATTATGTAGGTGGATAATGTCTTGCTCGAAGGGGGATAAATTCTCAATTCTTGTCAATGGCTCACCGGAAGGGTTTTTTAGTTCAACTCAGGGTGTAAGACAAGGAGACCCATTGTCACCTTTTCTTTTTATTATTTTGGTTGAGGGTTTGAGTAGTTTTGTGCACAAGGTTCATAGTCAAGGTAATTGTAAAAGGAAACTTAATTCCTCCTACAGATATCATGGCCACGCATTCTTTGTTTGCGGATGATACCATCTTATTTGGCAAGGCTACAATTTTGGAAGCTAAGAAAATAAAGTATGTTCTTGATAAATATACTTCTGCATCAGGTCAAAAGATCAATCCAACCAAATCAAAGATAAATGTTTTTAATGCATCAACAGTTTTAAAGGAGCACATTGTCAATATTTTGGGTTTCCAAGAAGCAAAACTGTCATGTAAGTATTTAGGAACTCCATTTTTTGCTAGTGAAAATAGGTTCTCCTACTAGGACAATGTCATAAATGTTAAAATTGTGAAACAAGCACAAAACCACGAGCCACGGGATCAAACAACAAACAAATAAACCTTCCACGCAAGAGATTTGCAAACAATATATGCAATATTCCTCAACAAAAAAAAATTAGAAGCAAAAGACTTCCAAGAAGATATGAAAGCTCTAGATAATTACAATGAGGGTTGAGTGCTTATAAGAGAAAAGCCCTAAATGAGAAAGGGATTATATCATGACAAGTGTCAACATCACATGAGATGAGACATAATGATCTAATATTAGCTCAACTAATAAAGCATAAAAACACTCCTAAGTTTAGCTTAAGTGCATGAGAATAAATTAGACTAATAATCAATTAAAGATTAATTAATTATTAGCTAATGCATGATAACTCTAACACCCCCCTTAAGATGAACTTAGGGAGTACCTAAAAACCCTAAAAAGAATGTGTGATGGGTCCCGACAAACAAGGCCATGTAAGGTACCCATGTACAAACAGAAGATCTCTATAATGCGGAGAAATAGAGAAAACCACATGGGAAAAACTCCACTCCAAAAAAAGATGAAAGCCAAGTGAAGGACTAAAGAAGCCTCCAAACAAGATAATGTTGTCCCAAAAGATAGGAACAAAGGATGAACAAAAATAACACCGCTGAAGCATGAAGAAGCTGCAAAAACTGTCGAAGAATGACTTTTGTAATACCGAAACAAGAACCTCCAAAAATAGGAATGCAAGAGTGTCCATATGGTAAATGATCAATCTCACTGAAATGCAAGTAACCAGCCACTAATGTACACTACATCCAAAATTACATAGGAACAAATATTGTATACATAGCTCACTCCAACGCGAAACCAAAGAAGCAGTAGCACCAATAGTAGAAACCCCCCATAATGCTGAAAAGGGAGAGGCATGATAGGTACACTAAAATTGGATGCCAAAAAGAAGTGCATGTAGAAGAATCGGGAACATATAAACGTGCAAACAAGAAAGTACCAACACATATAAAGGGTGTGCAAACAAAAGGCACACACACATGAGGTTGATATCGTGGAAGGGACACTCACTTGACAAAGGTATGATTGCAAACAAAGGAAAAACATCAAACCCCCCCATGGCACTTTATATCATAGTGTGAGTACAATAAGGCATAAAGTGATGTGCAAGATCCCATAAAAGATACACCTATTGTGACACTTTATTTCAGTGCATTTACATAATGAAAAATTCATACAATGGGAGCCCATAATGTCCAAAAAAGGACTATGTGCTAAAAATACAATTCTCTAATAGAAAAAGAGGAAATTGGTAGCACCATGATGAAGTACACGAAAAAACATGCACTTTCAAAAAAAATGGCACCCAAAAATGTGTCTGGATGCAGAAGATATGGCACGTTGAAGTCTCCAAGATGAGAACTGGACAACAACACTGAGAAAACAAAATTCTGGAAAAAATCAGAATTCAAAACTGTAAAACACCTACACCACCACAAAGAGCTCAAAATTCTACCCCATTTCAAAAAAAATTGCATTGGAAAATACCACCGTACAGTCGAGATATGGTCTCCGGAATATGAGGTGCAAAACTGAAAAGCCCAACGGAGAGGGGCTGAGTAGGGCAAAAAAGGATCTCTGCCAAATTTAGCAAAAACACCTCCAAAAATAGAGGCATGCCAAATATAGTGGTGTTGATAAAAAAAAGTTATCCAGGTACAGTACCTATCATGCCTCGCTTCTACATGCGCTTCTTTATGGCATTAAATTTTAGTGTACCTGTCATGCCTCTCCCTTTTCAACCTTATGGGAGGTTTCTATTGTTGTTGCTACTACTTATTTGGCTTCGCATTGGAGTGAGCTATGTATACAGTGTTTTTTCCTATGTACTTTCAAATGCAGTGTACATCAGTGGTTGGTTACTTGTATTTTGTTGAGATGGATCACTTACCATATGGACACTCTTGCATTCAGGAGGCAACCTTCCATTTTCACTTGATCAGTTCTTCAAACTATTGGTACATGTGCCATCTATATCTTTGAGTTCTTGATGTTTTCCTTGGTTTTCCATCGGATTCAAGTAGTGTTGTTGGGGGAACTCATACAAATTCTTATCTTCTTGATCCTGATCATCATATGTTTCAGCAGAGGTTCTTCTTTCAGCATTTCAACAGTCATTCTACGACGATGTTTGCAGTTTCTTCATGCTTCAATGGTGTTTTTCATGTTCATCCTTTGTTCCTATCTTTTGGGACAATTTCTTCTTGGTTGGAGGCTTCTTTTTCCTTCACTCTTGTTGGAGGCTTCTTTAGTCCTTCACTCTTGTTTGGAGGCTTCTTTATTCCTTCACTTGTTCCTATTCTTTTTGGGACATTCTTGTTTGGAGACTTCTTAGTCCTTCACATGTATTTCTCTCTTTTGGAGAGGAGTTTTTCCAATGAGTTTTTCTCCTTTTCTCCTGTTGTGAAAGATTTTTTACATTTATACATGGGTACCTCATCAGGCCTAGTTGTCGGGTCCCATGTTTGCTTTCATGCATTTGTCCTTAGTTTTTTAGCTTCTCCCTAAGTTCATCTTAAGGGGGGGTGTTATAATAATAGGTTTTTTACTGAATTAATTTAATCATATTGATTAATTAATTAACTCAACTTTACTTTACTTCACTTAAGCTAAACTTAGGCATTCTTTATTTTATTATTATTCCTAGGGTTTTCACCTTTAGGGTTTGGATCTCCTTTTATAAGGATTGATCTTTTGTAATCTAAATTATGGTAATGCATATTTGCTTCATGTTTGTAGAGCACCATTCTTGTGTCTCTTGATCTCTTTTGTGTGACAGGTTATTTGTTTGCAGGTGTTCATTGGGATATGTGAGGTTGGATTATCAACTTCTACAATAAAAAGTATACAAGCAAGAATTGGAGGATGGAGAGGATGATGGTTATCAATTTCAGGAAGGATCCTAATGATTAAATCTGTTCTATCTACAATTCCAAACTACTACATGGCAGTTTTAAAAGATCTTAGAATTGTTATTGTGCAAATTGAAAAGTTGATCAAGAATTTTCTTTGGAGAGGCAACATGGATGATAAAAATAAAATCCCTCTTGTCTCACTAGATAACTTATGTAGAGAGAAATTGAAAGGAGGAGCGGGAATTCACAACCTAACTACAAGAAATATTTAATTAGGTGCAAAGCTAGTATGGCATTTGTATTCCAAACCTTAGGCCAAATGGTGCAAAATCATGCAGAAAAAATATTTAGACACTAGTGCATTTGACCACATCTTTTTCATTCTTAATCCTCCACATGGTTTTGTTATGTGGAAATTTTTGTTAACTTGCAGAAAATTTATAATCCCATATATAACTTGGGAGGTTAACAATGGAGAAAAGGAAAATTTCTAGTCGGACTCATGGCAGGGACATCCTCCTTTGTATACAATGCAGGAATTCCATCTAATACAATAGCATATAACTCCAATTTGGGGATTGAAAGTAAGAGATTACTTTCAAGAAGCAGACATGCTCATAGGGAGAGTGGTTTGGAAAAAAATTGCAGATCCTTTATTGTCAGATGTACAATAAGGGATTGTAAACAACATGTTAAGTGGTAGAGTTGTCTATGTCCACAATAATACTGACAAGGTTATCTGGGCTCCTTCTAAATTAGGTCACTATATAGTAAAATTGGGATAAAAAGCAATGATGAATAGAGATGTTCATTCTAAGCCACAAAGAGCTCTGACTTTTTGTTGGATTTTGTAGTGTTACCAAAAGCAGGTTGTTTCACTTGGCTGGCCTTGACAAACAAGATTTTAACAAGTTCAAGATTGCATAGACTAGGTATATCAAATCCTTTTAACTATGTGTTATGTGGGATAGATTTAGAGGATATAAATCACCTTTTTCTGCAATGCTCTTTTGAAAATTCTTGTTGGATCTTCATTCAAGCAAAGCTAAGCTGGTATACTCCTCTTCCATCTACACTTTGGGACCTAATTACAAGTTGGCCACTTTTGTATCAATCATCTTTGTTTGCAATTCTTTGGAGGGTTATTCCATTTGTGGTCTTGTGGTGTATTTGGTGGGAGAAAAATAAAAGGATATTTTGAAAGCAAAATTCAAGTATTGATCATGTGCTACTCAAGTTGGAGAATTCAATTTGTGAAATAACAAATTCCTATGTTCATAATGCTAAACATGTTGGTTCAATTTTCACAAACTGGGACTCAAAGCAAATAAAAATCTGGCATAATCTGGTAATCCCTTTTAGAGGCAACCTAAAAGTTCTTGTCACCAATAAAGTTGATAGAAAGAAAATAAACTAGATACCTCCATCAGATGGATTTTTCAAGTTAAATTTTGATGGAGCCTCTAAAGGAAACCCAAGGAAATTTGGTGCAGGGGTTGTGTTGAGGAATTTAGAAGGCTTACTTATTAGTGCTAAATCAATAAAGTTACCTTTAGGAACAAATAATATTGCAGAAGTGCAAGCTCTATTGTTAGGTTTACAAATGGCTATTAATCTGAATTTTTTGAAGCCTCATGTTGAAGGTGATTGTTTTGTTATCATTAATGCTTGTAGGGACAGAAAGCGATATAGTTGGAAAATCAGTTATATTCTTGTTCAAGTTTAGAGATTGCTTGATGTCTTGGAACACTTCCAGGTCACGCATACTTACAGAGAAGGGAATCATTTGGCAGATAAACTTGCAAACATGGGATGTGAGCAAGAGTAGGAGGAAGTAATTTATGAAGAAGGGTTAAAAAACATCACACAAGAATTGCAATCCATTATAAACAAAGAAATGCATATGCCAAAGGTGTAATGTATAAATGTCATATAAAGGAAAGAGTCATTTCAGTATGATGGTTGATTATGACTAAGACGATGTTGTTTTTTCAAATGGTCAAGCAGGGTATTCTGAAGAGGATATCATATTGTTGTGCTTGGTTGTGGCTAATGGAAATTTTAAAAAATTAAAAGTTATTTTTTGTTTGTTCTGCAGGTTTGCTTTTCCCTCATTATCATGGTTCACTTGGTGTTACATTTCAAATTATGATTTCAAAAATAAATTGAGTTGTACTTGCTCATGCAAAAGTTTAGGAGGGAATATGGTACTTGGTGTAGTGACATTTGGTTGCTACGTCACCAAAATTTATTTCATCAAATTCTTGGTACAAATAGGTGGCAAATGGTGGTGTAAGTTGTGTGTATTGTAAACACATGTGGTACCTCATAGCAACGAACAATTGGAAAATGGTTTCAAAGCAACTAAGTGTAATTATTACAAGTGGTATACGCAACTTATCAAGCATATTAATTTCACAATACTTGTAATAATTACAAATATATTACAACACTAAGCTAAGATTTCATATGTGTGAATTGATAGTGCAGTTTGTTGGCAACACAAGGGCAGACAACTGAGAGGGGGGGTGAATCAGTTGTCACAAAATTTCAAACTTATTCAACTTATTAACTTTATTCTCAGATCTAATCAATAGCCATGAAAGCATAAATCAACAACACATCATAAACACACATAACACCAAGATTTTCACGTGGAAACCCTGTTAGGGGAAAAACCACGATGGAGGTCAATCCACAAGATTATACCCTATTAAAAGTATAAAGAAATATGAATGAGGAATGCACATGCATTCAGGCGCACTACCTAGAGCTCACTACTCAATTACAAAAGGAAGACTCACTATCTTACAAAAAGATTTGGATTACATCCATAGGATTTGAACTGAGAAAAATAGCATATGCCAATGCTTGATTACAATTTTGGTTAAGCACATGAACACTTCTTCACACTCTGCTCATTCTTCTTCATACTCTACTTCTGCCTTCAAAAGATCTAAACTTTATTCACACATAGGACTTGCACACTTCGCATACTCATACAGACATACTTCTTCAAATGATAAAACAATCGCTCATATATAGCCGCAACAAGAAATTACATCGCTACATGTCGACCTCAATAAAATGATAAAATGAATACAAACTGTCAACCCAAAACATTAAAGATTATTAATGTGAATCAACCAAGATCAGCCAAAACATAGTGAAGACCCAAAATAAAATCCCAAACATGAAAACACTTGAAATAATTATTCCTCGAAGATCCACAACACGCTTCAACACCCTGTCGACCAAGAACATGAAAAACATGAACACTCAAGAGAAAATCTCCAATCATGAGGACAACGATCAACACAGATGTACAACACAGATAGAGCATGATCTAGAAACATCCACAAGCATCATGAATCACCAGAGAGGCATCTGCAACAACTGAACTCACTAGAATCACATCATCTTCATTCGGGAACACCAACTGAAGTAGCAGAATGACTGCCAAAACACAATTGCTCATAACTCAATCAAATCTTCACCCGGATCTCTGAAACTTGATGTGGATAAACTAGATATACTCGAAAAGAAACCCTTTAATCCATAACCTTTGATCATCAACGTACTAGGCAAACCAGCAGACTGAACTTCACTTCACCACTAACAACCTGCAACTTATTTATTACAATTTTCTCAATATCCTCAAAATATATAGCCTCTGAGACATTAATGCTAATAGTGTTGACATCAATGACAACCACATATAAGAAACACAACCACAACATCCAACAATATTTCCCTTTGGCATTGATGGCAACACATGATGTGAAAAACACCATCAACCCAACTTTCTTTTGCACTTACTCCCCCTTAGGTTTTGACTCCTCTTTTCCTCAACTCTTTCACATGACTCTTTTCCCCACAAATTTTTTCACATGACTCCTCTCCCCCTTTTACATCAATGGAAAAGATACACACAAGCTCTAAACTACATATTTGAACATCTGACTACTCCCCTTGAGTAGCAACCACCACAACATCAATCTAGATCAAGATATGAATATGAAAGGCACAAATTGATGCAAATCAATGCATCTTAGTTCTGATTAGGATGGGTAATCACCCCTAGCTTCCCTCTGAGATACTCAAAAGTATCCTTAGGCAAAGGCTTAGTAAAGATATCTGCAATTTGCTCCTTAGTAGGCACATACTCCAGTTTGACTTCCTTTTCACTCACCTTCTCTCTCAAAAAGTGAACCTTGATAGATATATGCTTGGTCTTTGAATGCAACACCGGATTCTTAGAAATGTTAATTTCACTTGAATTATCATAGAATATAACAATAGGTTTAGCATACACAACTCTAATATCTCTCAACATCTGCTTCATCCATAATACTTGAGTACAATTATTATTAGCAGCAATGTATTCTGCCTCTGCAGTAGATAAAGAAATGGCATTCTGCTTCTTACCCAAGAAAAATGCACCACCACTAGTACTCTTTTTTTCATCCACATGACCTGCCCAACCAACATCAATAAAGGCACTCAAAGTAAGATCATCATCTTTAGGATACCACAAGCTAAAATTAATTGTCCCCTTCAAGTATCTGAGAATCCTCTTCATAGCTATCACATGAGATTCCTTAGGATCAGATTGAAATCTTGCAACAATGCATACAACATTCATGATATCAAATCTAGTTTGAGTTAAATAAATCAATCCACCAATCATCAATTTGTATCTAGTCTGGTTTGCTTTCAGAGAATCATCATTTTGTGTCAACTTGCATCTGGTCACCATAGGTGTACCAACTGGCTTTGAATCTTCCATACCAAACTTCTTTAGCAATTCTTTCATATACTTGGACTGAGATATGAAGATCCCTTTATCTAACTGAGTAATTTGCAATCCCAAAAAGAATTTCATCTCACCAATCATAGACATCTCAAACTCATTTTGCATCTCATCGGCAAACTTCATCACAAACTTCCTCCAAAAATGATATCATTAACACAGACTTCAACAATCAGATCTTTATCATCATCAATCTTGAAATACAGATTACTATCAGCAATACCTTTATTAAATCCAAGCTTCAACAAATACTTATCCAATCTAGCATACCATGCTCTTGGGGCTTGCTTAAGTCCATACAATGCTTTCTTCAACCAACAAAAAAAATCTCCCTGATCAGTCAATTGAAATCCATTAGGTTGCTCAACATACACCTCTTCTTCTAGTTCGCCATTTAGAAATGCTGACTTGACATCCATCTGATAAACCTTGTATTTTTTGTAAGCAACATAAGCAAGAAATAATCTCACAGCTTCAATCCTAGCAACAGGGGAAAAATTTTCTTCAAAGTCAATTCCTTCCATCTGAGAATATCCTTTACACACCAATCTTACTTTGTTTCTAACAACTTCACCTTGCTCGTTCAACTTGTTTCTAAAGATCCATTTAGTTCCAATTAATTTTTTGTCCTTAGGTCTAGGAACAAGAATCCATGTATTATTCTTCTCAATTTGTTGTAGTTCTTCTTTCATTGCTTCCACCCAATGTTCATCTTTGCATGCTTCATTCACACTATTGGGCTCAGTCTCTGAAATCAAATAATATTTTTTTGCAATTCTTCTTCTAGTCTAAACACCTTTGTTCTTATCACCTATAATATGATCTTTTGAATGATTTAGTCTTACATACCTTGAAGTCTAAGGATGTTCTTGAATTTTTGGCTCTTGTGATCTCTCTTCTGCACTTTCACTAGTTCCTTCCTCTTGATTTTCTTGATTCACTGGTACGATCTGCACTTGATTTTGAGTCTGAACTTGCTTTCCTATGACTGAACTGTTATTCTAATCATCTGAATCATATTCACAAGTTTTAGATGGTCTAGCTATGTCTTCATCAACCTTGACATTAGCACTTTCAACTACCTTCCTCAATCTCTTGTTGTAGCACCGGTAGGCCTTACTCTTAGTAGAATAACCAAGAAAGATTCCTTCATCACTTCTACCATCAAACTTTCTTATCTCTTCATCTCTTTTGATTTAGCATTTACTCCCAAATATTTTGAAGTACCTAATAGTAGGCTTGTGACCAAACCATAGCTCAAAAGGGGTCTTACCAGTATCACCTTTGACTTGTACCCGGTTAAGGATGTAACAGCAGTACTCACAACTTCTCTCCAATAGATATGAGGAACATTTCCTTCCAGCATCATAGTCCTAGTATCATCTAGAACTATCATGTTCTTCCTTTCCACAACTCCATTTTGTTGAGGGGTCTATGGTGCAGATAATTGTCTCTTTATCCCATGCACTTCACAAAAATAATTATACTCATGGGAAGTGAATTCACCACCTCAATCTGATCTCAGAAATTTAATCTTTAGACCTATCTTTGTCTCAACCATAGCCTTAAAACTCTTGAATTTCTCTAGAGCTTCATATTTCTCCCTTAAGAAAGCAACCCACATCAATCTAGAATAATCATCAATGAGTAACATGAAATACCTATCTCCTTGTAAAATTCTGACTCTAGAAGGACCACACAAATCAATGTGAACAAGCTCCAACACTTCATTTAAACAATGATGTTTTCTCCTAAATGAAATTCTAGTTTGCTTCCCTAACTGACATTCCTTGCATATAGTATTAGTAGGCTTTAACAACTTAGGAAGATTTGTCACTGCCTTAGTAGAACTTATCTTGATAATATTGTCAAAGTTTACATGACACATTCTCCTATGCCATAACCAACTTTCATCAACTTGAGCAATCAGACAAATTTTACCAGTAGCATTCAGGTGAAAGATGTTACCTTTTGTTTTTGTACCTAAAGCAATCACATTTCCAGAACTCCCCAATATTCAGCACTTTCCATCCTTGAATTGAAGATTGTATCTCTTTTCAACCATATGTCTACAACTTAAAAGATTATGCTTCAAACCTTCCACATAAAGAACATCATCAATATTATTCTTACCATCAAGAGAAATACAACCTCTACCACAGATTACACCAACTTTGTCATCACCAAATCTTACAAAACCACCATCATAATTTTCCAGGCTCACAAACTTGCTTTTATCACCTGTCATGTGATGACAACATCCACTGTCAATCACCCATTCATCTTTCTCTTTAACTCTAGCCGCTAGAGCTTTCTCCACATTTAAGCAACTAACAGATTCAATAGGGACTGGATCATTTTCCTTGATAGCAATAAATACCCATTCATCTTCACTTCCATTTCCTTTATCAAATTCATCATATGTCACACCTCCATTAGCAGCATAATAGCACTTTCTTTGAAATCTAGGCTTGTTAGGTCTTGGCTTAGGGAATTTTTTCGGACACCTTGATGCAAAATGACCTATCTTATTGCAAGAAAAACATTAATAGGAAATTTCCCTTTGTACTTACCTTCTCCTTTGGCTTCTCTCTTGATAATAAGTGCTTCAAGCTCCTCTAGATTTCTCTCCTCTTCTTCAATCTCTCTCATTTCCTCCTCATACTTAAATACCTTTCTAGATGAAATTTCACCCTGATCATATCTTTGTTTATCTCTCCTGGAAGTAATAGCTTTGAATGCAAATTCTATCTTAGGAAGAGAATCACCAAATTCACTCAACTCAAAAGCAGTAAGCTTACCAATCAACATATCTCTGGTCACATTTGTTACAATCTGGAGCTCCTCAATAGCAGTAGCTTTAACTTTGTATGCAACAAGCAAGGATCTAAGAACTTTAGCAACAATCTCTGATTCTTCCAATCATCCACCAACACATTTGATACCACACACAAGTTCATTCACTCTTTGCATGAAGGAAGTAACGTTCTCATCATTACCCATTCTCAACATTTCATATTTCCTTTTCAAACTTTGCAACTTAGCAATCTTCACATTAGCATCACCTTCATACAAAGTTTCCAATTTTTTCCAAATCTCATAAGCAGTCACCAGATCCATAAAATTTGTCATCTCAGAATTAGTCAAAGCACTCAACAATGCTTCCTTAGCCCTAATATTGTATTCGGCTTCGTTAATCTCATCTTGAGTAGAAGGACCATTTTGTGGAATAACATACTTATTCTTTGTAATTTTTCAGTAAGGTTCACCAATGTATCTCAGATGACACTCCATTCGAGCTTTCCACAAAGAATAATTTGTTCCATCAAATCTCCAACTATCCTTCTTGTATGTCGTCATCCCAGATCACCTCAAGTTGTCAAACTTCTTCCAAGGAACCTACTCTGATACCAATTGTTGGCAACACAAGGGTAGACAACTGAGAGGGGGGGTGAATCAGTTGTCATAGAATTTCAAACTTATTCAACTTATTAACTTTATTCTCAGATCTTATCAATAACCATGAAAGCATAAATCAACAACACATCAGAAACACACATAACACCAATATTTTTATGTGGAAACCCTATTAGGGGAAAAACCACAGTGGAGGTTAGTCCACAAGATTATACCCTATTAAAAGTATAAAGAAATATGAATGAGGAATGCACATGCAATCAAGTACATTGCCTAGAGCTCACTGCTCAATTACAAAAGGAAGACTCACTGTCTTATAGAAATATTTGGATTACATCCACAGGATTTGAACTAAGAAAAATAGCATATGCCATGCCTGATTATAGTTCTAGTTAAGCACATGAACAGTTCTTCACACTTTGCTCATTCTTCTTCATACTCTGCTTCTACCTTCGAAAGATCTAAACTTTATCTACACATAGGACTTGCACACTTCACATACTCATACACACACACTTCTTCAAATGATAAAACAATCGCTCATATATATCTGCAACAAGAAATTACATCGCTACATGTTGGCCTCAATAAAATGATAAAATGAATACAAATTGTTGGCCCAAAACATTAAAGATTATTAATGTGAATCAACCAAGGTTGACCACAACATAGAAAATACCCAAAATAAAATCCCAAACATGAAAACATTTCAAATAATTATTCCTTGAAGATCCACAACACACTTCAACACCTTGTCGGCCAAGAACATGAAAAACATGAACATGCAAGAGAAAATCTCCAATCGTGAGCACAACTATCAACACAGATGTGCAACACAGATAGAGAATGATCTAGAAACATCCACAAGCATCATGAATCACCAGAGAGGCATCTGCAACAATTGAACTCACTAGAATCACATCATCTTCATTCAGGAACACCAACTGAAGTAGCAAAATAACTGCCTGAACACAATTGCTCATAACTTGATCAAATCTTTATGTGGATCTCTAAAACTTGACGTGGATAAACTATATATACTTGAAAAGAAACCCTTTAATCCGCAACCTCTGATCATCAACATACTAGGCAAACCAACAGACTGAACTTCACTTCACCACTGACAACCTGCAACTTATTTATTACAATTTTCTCAATATCCTCAACATATACAACCTCTGAGACATTAATGTTAATAGTGTTGACATCAATGACAACCACATATCAGCAACACAACCATAACATCCAATAGAGTTTGTATTGAAAGATTAAGCTTCTTGTGTTTTGTGTAATCCTAATGATGTTCTTCAACTGCCATTGTACAAGACACCTAATTTATAAGGTGTTGAGCTCTTTGTTTCAAGTATTATGGTTTGTCAAAGGTGTGGTTCTTTAGGTTCTTCTGTTATTTTTCAAATGGCATTGTAAGCTTATATTGGTTAAAGGGATCTCAATTAAGGGTAATCTCTTCTTTTCCTGCGTTCCTTGGGAATTGTCTTCTGGGTTCCAGTCATATTGCTTGTTCTCTAGTTTAATTTTGGTCTTCAAAGTTAAATTTCTTGTGGATGCATTTGGTTATCTCTATGGTGGTTCAGTTCAGGTTGGCATTGTAATCCTTGCTTGTGTTTAATTTCAGGGTCAAAATTTTCTAAAAAGCCTAGAATATTGGAACATTATGTGTCATTATAGGATGGAATACTTGCCCAAAAATTATAGGATTGAAGTGCAAATTAGGGAGAAAGAACTTCCTTTTTCTGAGGAAGTTACGGAGTTAGAACTATCCAAGGTTTTTAAGATGTCATTCCCAAGCCTATTGGATAGTATCAAAACTATTCTAGGGCAAGAAATTTTATGTCCAAGTTCTCCCAGGTTGTTATTCCCCACTCAAGTACTTTCCATCTTTCTATCAAATGTAATGGACCTAGTGCAATCATTTGATTTCCTCTCAATTGTGGTGCAAGAGTCGATTTTACCAAATTATCTCAGTGATGATGAGCTCCTTCAGGCTATTCAAGGCTATAAATTAGAAAAAGGAAAGGTCTACATTGGAGGTATCTTTCCAAAGCATTATCTCAGGAATAAATTAGCATTCAAAGAGGTGTATGGAGCCATAAAGAAAGGTCACCGTGATGATGACCCATGGTCGCTATATAAGACTCTCAACACCCATGCTCAAGAGCTTGGACCTATTATGGTGGAAAAAGTTAAGGAGAAATTCTTCACAGTTTCTTGTCTCCTCTCTCACCACATTCGGAATGGACACAGGGTAATGGCATTAGCAAGAGACATCTCAGATTCTCCAAATGGTGCAGAAATGGGTGAAGGACAAGGAGACAATGGTTTTGATCTGAACATCAGTAGGGTGGACACTTCAGCTAACACTAGACCAATGGAGGAATGATAAGCAAGTTCCCTAGTACTTCCATAATATACATAAATTGATGTATTAACCTAGTTTTTTGGTTTATATGTCTCTATGTTGAGTCCAATATTTACCTACAAATGTAATATTTGTAGAATTGGGATCATTTTGCAAAACCTAAAAATGTCACTTTCTATTGGTGGAAATTTGGCTTTTGATACAATAGTTCTCTCAATGCCATTACTATAATTTTGGCTTCTATGTAATCCTCAATATTACAATATTAATATATAACTATAGGCACTAGCCTTTTATCCAAAAAAAAAAATTGTAATAGGGATGCATTTGAAATTAATGGTACAAGTAATTTTAAATGTGAATTCAATATCATTTATAATTTTGATTTGAGAGGTGTTGTAAGAATGTTTAAATTGGGTTGGATTTAAATTTAAAGGTACAAGTTATTTGAAATATGAAATAAATAGCACATATTATTATGAATTTAAAAGTGTTGTTTATAACATTTATTTATCATGGTTATATTATTTTCTAATTGATAATGGTGAGTCTGAGTGTTGGAAGTTTGAAATAGATTGATAATCCAATGAACTTTATAAGAGAAATTCAAAGCTACATAAATTATAAAAATATAAATAATGCAAACCAACAACTCTGAGAGATATGCAATATCAAAATGACATAATTGTATTAAGAGCTTCCAAGATGAAAAACAAAAGCTAGGTAGTAAATTTATATAGAACTAAGAAGAGGATGGAGGTGGAAAATCAGCCAATAGGAATTGACCACCAATAACCATCAATATTAAATAAAGTAATGAAAAATTAAATGATCCATCATTTAAGGGTGAGGACACCTCATCACCTTATCTCATAGTTATTAAATAATAAACTAACTTTATTATCCTAATAAAACTGAATAAAGGTGTAGGAAAAACTTATGTCTAAGGGAAAATAAATTAACCCACTAGGAAAATAAAACCCTACACCAACAACCCCCTTAAGTGTAGCTTAGGAGGATTTAAAAGATTATAGATCTTGACAAATGTGGCCATGTTAGGTATCAATGTACATACAAAATTTCCCCCAAAGAAGAAGAATCCCACCCACAAATAGAGAGAGAACACCCACAGAATAGAGAGAGAAGAAGAGATAGACTAAGTACAGCCCCCCAAATAGGACACCAACCATACCCCAAGAAAAGATCGTAAATGAAATTTCTCTCAGTAAAGGGTTTGGTGAATATGTCTCAATTTGATATGATGTCAAACAGTACCTAAGATCGATGATCTTCTCATGAATCAACTCCTAAATGTAGTGTATGTGGATCTCAATCTATTTGGTCCACTAGTGATGGACCAAATTGTGAGCGATTTAAATCATTATTTGCTTGTCACAAAAGATGATTGTGGTAATTTGGAAGGGAATTCTAAACTCAATGAGAATGTTCTAAAGCCATATGGCCTCAGTATTAGCATTATCTACTCCTTGATATTCATCCTTTGTAGATGAAATAACAATAGCAGATTGCTTCTTGCTCGACCAACAAACTAGACTAAAACCAAGGGAGAAGCAATACACTGAAGTAGACTTGTGATCCTAAGAATGCCTACCCAATCTAGATATATGTCCCACCAAGTCAAAATCTACGCCTTCTGCAAAGTGAATCCCATAAGTGTAAGTACCCTTGATGTAGTGAAGAATCCATTTAGCTACTTTCTAGTGTAGCTCATGTGGCTCTTGCATGAATCAAGAGACCATTCCTACAACATATGAAATATCAAGTCTTGTGTGAGTTAGATAGATGAGACTAACAACAAGTTGTTGATACAAAGTTCCATCCACCAAAGGTGAAGAACACTTAGACTCCAGTTTGACCTTTGACAAAAATGGAGTCAATGCAAGCTTGTAGCTAGCCATGTGAAACTAGTGGAGCATATCAAGTGTTTAATTAGGATATGCAAGAGAGATACCTAAAAAAGATTGAGTGATCTCAATCCCCAAGAAATAGTGTAATAAGCCCAATTCTAACATAAAAAACTAATCATGAAGGGAATTTTTCACTATCTGAATGGTGGATGAGTGACTTCATGCAATCAACAAGCCATCAACATAGAGAACCAAGAAAGTTTGAGTATCATCCTACTACAAAATTTAGACATTACTATCAAAATGGAATTAAATTAACCCAAATTTTAGAAGGAATGAGTCTATCTTGGCATACCAAGCCCAAGGGGCCTGTTTGAGGCCATATAGAGACTTCTGAAGATGATAAACAAGTAAAGGATTATGTACTAACCCTTGTGGCTACTCCATATATATCTCATATTAAAGGTCGTTGTGAAGAAAAACACTCTTCACATCCATCTGATGAACTTCCCATCTATGAGTTGCATCGATAGCACGACAAGTTGGATGGAATTCATTTTGGAAACTAGTGTAAAAGTCTCAGAGTAGTCAATGTCAGGAACCTGGGATAATCCTTTGGAAACCAAGCGATCTTTATGATTATCAATTGACCCATTTGTTGTAAATTTTGTTTGATAAATCCATTCGCATCGAACAAGTTTCCTTCCCTTAGGAAGTGGGACAAGATCCCAAGTGTGGTTCCTCTCCAAGGAATTGAACTCTTCCTACATAGTAGAATCCCACTCAAGGACACTCGAAGCTTCCCAAAATTATTGTAGATCAAAAGTTGTAGCAAGAAAGAGATGTGGAGCCTCCTGAAATTATGATCTAAAGAATCCCCTACCCAATCACTTGTTGGCTAAAATGTTTGATGAGCCCAAAGAGGCCATGTGTCTAGAGAAGGTGGAGAGTCTGTATGAGAAAAATCAACCTTTGAAGGCGGGTTGTGTGCACCCTCATTATCATTGTCATCATCTGAAGTGGATGAAGACTCCTCATCAAGATCAGAAGGATTATTATCCTTTGAAGAATTATCATCATGATGCAAGGAATCCAATCTGATGGTGGTTGGATAAGTGGTAAGAGAAGAATTGGAAGGGCTCTCCTCAAAATGAACACTCCTCTCAATGAAAAACTCATGAGTGGTAGGATGAAGAAGCCTATAACCTTTGATATTATTTGGATAACCAAAAAATATGCAAGTCTTTCTTTTTGGGTCCATAGCCTTGTGTTTCTCAGTTAGAATGTGGGCCCATGCACTAGAGCTAAACACTCAAAAGTGCTTAAGAAAAGGTTTATGATCGTTCCAAGCTTGAAAAGGAGTTACCCCCTTCATAGCTTTGTGAGGAAATCAATTATGGATATAACACACATAGTTAATGAATTATGTCTAAAAATGTGGTACCAAAGACTTGGGTTGAATCATATAATTGGCCATCTCTTTCAAGGACCGAGTTTTGGATTTTGCAACTCCATTCTTTTGAGGACTATAGGGAACTATATGTTGCAAATCAATACCTTCCTAGAATTTTTTAAAATTGCACCCCTTGCAATTTCACATACATTCTTGTATCCACTTTAGTGTCCACTCCCATAGCATTTGTGTAGGCTCATTTTAGCCCCTGCATTAGCCTTTTTCCCTTCTCGGGATGCTCAACACCCCTTTTCAGCATTTACCTTCATGCGTCAGCTTTGCATCAGAACTTGTGCTTTTCCAATTCTCGTTGTTTTGTAGTGTGATGTGTTCAAACACTAGCGTGTCGCATGGATGTCTATGCACAACACTAGCGTCCTACGACATTTCAACATTCAAATGACTGTTTCCATGCATGTTTGCCACTTGTCATCTACTTTTGTCCATGGTAATGGCTCAGGATTCCTTGTAACTGCCCGAGAAGCTTCTTTTTGCTTCTCTTCTCTCTTTATATGCTATATTTTCAATCCTATTGCTTCTTCTAAGTGCTTCTAGCTTCACCTCTAGTTTCATTCCAACTTCTAGCTTCTTTCCAACCTTGGCTCTGGCACTTTCTCTCTTGTTATTTTGTTTGCACAACTTCATATAGCCTTATACAACACTTTCAAGCTCTCTTAGCTTCTCTCCTTGTTACACTATTGGCTCTTACAACTCCATCTCCCTTATATCATGCTTGTGAGCATCCTGGGATTCCATATCCCCTATCTATTGCATCTTTACTTCCTGATACAGGTTCTCCTCCTTGATCAAGGATTTCTTTTATCACCTACATTTTGTGATACAAGTTCTCCTCCTTAAGTGGGGTTTGATTTTATCACTCATCCTTGGTGGTGTGGGTTCTACTCCTAAAGCAGGTTTTTCTTTTGCCACGCACTTTATCCATTTCGGTTTATTTCTCTCTATCTATCTGGCTATTCGTGGAGGTGGGAACACCAAAATGAGGGTTTGACTGAGGAAAACCCCTATATAGCCCCAACACTTTCTCCAGATATTACACATGCAGGTATTGAATACATTCACATGTTGGAGGATTCATCACTTGCGTGGTTGTGAGTTTTTCCTTTCTATCTCTTATTCTCTTTATCATTTATGTTTCACCTTATTTCAGCTTTATCACATCTTGTTATTTTCTAGTACTTTTGAAGTTCTTAGTAATTAGAGAAGGAGTATCCACTTTGCCATTTTTTGTGATATTATCACTTTATGGTCTGTACGAGACGCTAGTGCACCTCTGGGAGGCTAGCACATCGCGCTATCATCTGTATCCCGCACTGACGTCCTTTGGTTGAGAGCTTGTCAATTTGTCTAGAAAATCTTCGTGACCTACTCTTTCTGATTCTAGAACCCTCACGTTTGTTCCTTGAGGTAGTTTAGGGAAGTTCACCCCGTGAGGCTCTATGAATGAAGAGAACTCATGAGTAGCGAATCCCCCTTCTCTACATTTTCATGAACCCAAAGTGAAGAACAACTTTTTTTTCAAAAACTAGGAATTTATTTACCCCTACTTGGCGGGGTCATAACTTTTGAATCGGTGCTCGGAATTTAGAACTGTTTGCACCATTGGAAAGATCTCCAAGAGGACTAATTCAATCCCTAAAATAATGATCCTTTGAAAGCCAAATTTTAGGGATTGCTGCAAGTTCCAACCCAAAATTTCGCTCTAAAGACCTCCAAAAATGCAAATTACTATAACCTAGAAAATACCAAAAAAATCCGAAAATCTGGATTTTTAGTTTTTCTTAGTTCTATCACCCCAAAATTAATTTAATATCTTCTTTTATTATCTCAATATCTAATTTTGTTCAAAATATTAATGATATTCCATTTCATGCATGTGATAGTGGCTTGGCTTTTCCCATGTCACTTTGTATCTTTGATCCTTCTCATGAGATCTCTCCTGCTTTGAAGGATATCTTGTTGCAAGAAGATGAAATCATTGATACCTTTCTTAATGTTACTCTACCTTCTATTCATTCTAATACACTCTCTTTTGGAGATGATTCATTTGTGATTGATGAATCTCCTCTCCATTCCAATGCACTCTCTTCTAGAGATGTTGCATTGGTGAATGATGAATCTCATATTTGTTTTGATGCACTCTCTTCTAGAGATGATGCATTGGAGAATGATGAACCTCCTTCCACATATGATCCTCTCTGGATTGATGTTGAGAATGTTTCTTTGAATAATTATTCTACTAGTTGTGATGATTATGTAAATTTTATCTATGTCTTTGTTGCCCCTCAAAGGCCTAAGAGACCGGTAATTTACCTAACTCCAGCTAGTCCTTCTCCTAAAAGGATTTGTTCTATCGATAGTGTTCCATTTGATAGTGATTTTCCTAATCTTTCTATGGCTCCCTATGATAGAGTAGTATACCATACTTATGAGAATAAAATGAATAAACAACCAAGCCTTCTTCAAGTTCTTAAACCTACAACTAAAGCACCTAGTGATTATGATCTTGTCGAGCAGCTCCATGTTACTCCAGCCAAGATCTCACTGTGGGACTTGCTTTAGTCTACTCTGGTTTATCAAGGTATGCTTCAGGAAGCCTTGCAAAAGATCCTCTTGCCTTCTTCCACTAGGCCAATAGATGTTGATGCATTGATAGCTCATATTTGTGCGGATTCACCGAATATTGTGTTCTATCTGTAGGAACTCCCGCCTCTGAAAGTACAGAAGCAAGTGGACCCTCTAATGATTATAGTCAACATTAATAAAATTGGTATTAGACATACTCTTGTCGATGTCAGTTTGGTGCTCAATGTCTGTAGCATTGATCTATTGCCTAAGATTAATATCGATTCATCTTCTCTTAATGCTTCTTCTCTTGTCATTCGTGGGTTCGATAATGTCGGGCGACAAGCTCTAGGTACAATAGTATTACCTTTGCAGCTTGGACCCATTACTGTACCCACCCTTGTATATGTTATGTCAGAAAAGCTACTATATAATCTTCTCCTTGGTAGACCATGGATTCACGTTATGGTTGTAGTCCCGTTTATCTTGCATAAATCTATTAAGTTCATTTGTAATAATCAAGTAGTTACGGTCAAGGTTGACCTTGATGCTATGCACTTATGTGAGATAGAAGCTACCAATCAGGCTTCGATTGTTCCTACCCTTATTCCTTCAGTATCTTCCATTGTGTCAATGTTTACTCCTGCAATGTTGGCCTTGCCATTGCACCAAAAGGTCAACCTATCAATGCCTAATACAAGTGTCAGTTACAATCCACAGGAGGTGGTTAGACCATGTCACAAACCCAAGCATTGTGCTGCAAGGAAGACCAAGGGACACACCATCTTGCAACAATCCCCTCTAGGACAAGCGAGGGGTTTGAACTTGTGACCAGCTCTGATACCAATTGTTGGCCTTGTCATTGCACCAAAAGGTCGACCTATCAATGCTCAATACAAGTGTCAGTTAAGATCCACAAGAGGCAGTTAGACCATGACACAAACCAAAGCAATGTGTTGCAAGGAAGACCAAGGGACACACCATCTTGCAACAAGTAGTACCTTCTACAAAGAATACTCTCGAGATAGATGTCCCTAAAGAAGACCCTTCAAAAGCAAGAAATCCTAAGTCTACTTTTTCTACTTCTCAAGAGAATGCACATATTGGTGATGATTGGGGTTCTTTAGACTTTACAAAATCCTTCATTGGAGGATCTAGAGTCAACCCAATCCACTTGGACCTTGCAATAACATCATCCAAACCCGCTATCAAAGATGATTATTCTTCTATATTGTGGGATAGTGTGAACATAAATTGTAATGTCCTTAATGCCAATCCTCCTCCTTCTAAAGAAGGTGATCTCACTTCTGTTAAAGAGGTTAACTCTGGTAGTCTTGTTAAGAAGGATGATGGTGATGTAGAAAAGTGTGATCCTCCATTATCCGCTATATTTGTGCCTTATTTTTGTGAGCAGTCAAACCTTTCTCCACAAGAGAAAGGGTTGCTTCCTGCTCCTCATTCTTTATCTGAGCAAGAGTGTATTTTTTTGCAACTTCTAAAAGCCTGCTTAATTACTCTTCCTCCTCCTACACGCAAGAAATATCATAAGCATGATAAAGAAAAGCATTATTTTTGTGCATACCATTGAGTGCTTGGCCATTCCACTAGTGAATGTAAGGCCTTGAAGGATCAAATACAACTTTGTGATTCAGGTTCCATCACTCATTTATTTGCTAATGCACCTGCCTCTTCTTCAAATGACAAGTGATATCGAGGTTTACCTTTGTCATGTATCTCATAAGTATCTTGCATGGTTCTCCCCTGTATGTTGGGGGCAGTGATAATTTATTTGGGAGATGTGTGTCCTTCTTAAGGACCCCCTCTTTTCACTATGTCTTTGAAATGAAATGTCCCTTGAGTAGACCCCCTCTTCTTTTAAAGGGTTCTCGAGGGACCCCTTTGAAAGTCTTCCAATTTTTTGATGATCTGCATGACTATCTGCTTGATTGTCAGCGTGGCCACTTTGTTTTCAAACATGTTTAATCTACGGGTAAACATGTCACTTTGCAGGTGCACCTGTAAATCCGCTTTCCAATTTGACTCTACGGAGTCCCCTCCTTTGGGTTTCCTTCATGTGAGATCTTGGGGGCTACCTCCTTGCAGGTATGCGGGCCTATAAGGTGCTTTCATCTAGGTTTCCTTCATGTGAGAGATCTTGGGGGATACCTTTTTGCAGGTCTATAGGCCTATAAGGCGCATACTTATTGGGGCTTCCTTAATGTGAGAGATCTTGGGGGTTTCCTCCTTGCAGGTCTATGGCCTGTGAGACACTTTCATCCTACGAGATTTGTCCATCGTTGGTCTGAGGGCCTTTGGTGTACTTTGTTCAATTTCATAGTTTTGCAAAGCTACGGAGTCCATTTGTTCAAATCTCCTTGGGTCTGAGGACCTATGGAGCCATCCCTCTTGGAATTTTCATTCCCCCTTCTTTCTCTCTCTTGAGCCTTTCCACTTCTCTTCTCTTCTCTTCTCAAATTGTATATACCAGATTGAAGATCTACATCTTCTTCATCCTGGGTATATGCCCTTCCTCTCTTAGTTTTAGAATACTTCTAAGTGTGTTATTTCTTAATTTGGGGATGATGCATAGTAATGATACAATCTTTTACATCGAGGTCTCTTTCACTTTGTTGACTCAAATCCTTTAGTTTTTTGTGTGCTAACATTGTTGTCTAGTGCAGGTTTTTCTTGTCTGATGCATTTGTTTTGCAATTCTTCAGCCTGGGGGCATGCTTCTGTGATTCGAAGAGTTATCTACTTCCTCTACAATATCCTTTTGGCATAATGATGTTATTTATGTTTGGTAGATTTCCTTTACCGTGCATATTAATGTAGATTCATATGCCCGCTAAAATGGGGGAAAAATGTAATGTCATAAAATTGCACCCCTTGCAATTTCACATACATTCTTATATCCACTTTAGTGTCCACTCCCCTAGCATTTGTGTAGGCTCATTTTAGCCCATGCATCAGCCTTTTTCCCTTCTCAAGATGCTCAACACCCCTTTTCAGCATTTACCTTCACGCGTCAACTTTGCATCGGAACTTGTGCTTTCCCCATTCTCGTTGTTTTGTAGTGTGATGTTTCCAAACACTAGCACACCACGTGGATGTTTGCGTGCCGCACTAGTGTCCTGCGATGTTTCAACGTTCAAATGACCATTTATGTGAATTTTTGTCACTTGTCATCTGC